>PVHX01007657.1:78460-89665 GCA_004024805.1 Geosciurus inauris
GCCTGTAATCCCAGCACTCAGGGAGGCTGAGACAGGAGAATCGCGAGTTCAAAGCCAGCCTCAGCAATGGCGAGGTGCTAAGCAACTCAGTGAGACCCTGTCTCTACATAAAACACAAAATAGGGCTGGGGATGTGGCTCAGTGGTCGAGTGCCCCTGAGTTCAATCCCCAGTACCAAAAAAAAAAAAAAAAAAAAAAGATGGCTTTGCGGGCTGGGGTTGTGGCTCAGTGGTAGAGTGCTTGCCTCGCACATGTGAGGCACTAGGTTCAATCCTCAGCATCACATAAAAACAAATAAAACAAATAAAGGTATTGTGTCCATCTACAACTTTAAAAAAAAAAAAGGTAGCTTTGCCCGTTATGTGGAAAACTTATCTTAGGGGACAATTAAGAGGCTACTGCAATCATCCAGGGGAGAGAGTGACTTAAAAGAAGACATGAAAATGGAAATGGAAAAAAAGAACAGAATTATTATATCTTTTTAGGGAAAGAATCATTATTAGAACTTGTTCTTGGACTGAGTAGGGTGGAGGATATGGAGTAGACTGAGGTGAAGAAAAATTACAAATGATTTCTAGGTCAATTAAATAAAATGTCTTCAAAAGCAGCAACACTGAGCCAGGTGTGGTAGTACATGCCTGTATTCCTAGTGGCTGGGGAGGTTGAAATACGAGGACTGCAAGTTCAAAGCTAGCCTCAGCAACTTAGCAAGGCCCTAAGCAACTCAGCAAGACCCTGTCTCTAAATAAAATATAAAAGAAGGGCTGGGGATGTGGCTCAGAGGTTAAGCACCCTGGATTCAATTCCCAGTATGAGGGGGAAAAAATAGCGGCAAGATTAATATATGGCAAAGATTTATCAAAAGATAAAACAATCATGATCACACAGGCAAAACCATTAAAACAATTTTGCAAATAACAAATACTCTGTCCCCAGTGGAAGTAAGTAAAAAAGGAACTACATTTAATTACTTTATGCCTGTTTTGCAAAGGAGAGGAGTAGGTGGGGAAAGAGGATTATTAAGGTATGCTCAAGTGCTACTTATTTAGAAGTTCCTTTTAAGTATTTAAGTGATGGACCCTATATTTGACTTTGTTATTCTAAGCTGCATTTATATTTGTAGTGATAGTATCCACAATCATTCTAACTCTGAAAACACTCAGCCTAGAATTAGGTTAGATATGATGAATGGCCCAGTTTTTAAGGTACAACATAAAACGTAACTATAAAGAATGAATGTCATTTTCACTTAGAGAATTGATTTTTGACAGTGCTGTCCAACAGAACTTTCTGTTAGAATGGTAATGGTTCTATTTAATCTCTATTGTCCAATACAATGGCCATTAGCCATGTGTAGCTAGTGTAAACAATCAACTGAATTTTCACTTTTATCTAAACTGCCACATGTAGCTATCATATTGGACAGCTCAGATCCATGGACTCTTCACTATCTCCAAAATTGGTATTCTTGTCTCTAGACTCTTCCCTTCTTCTAATTCATTCTTCCTGGTTGCTTTATCAACCTTCTTTTATGCCTCTGCTTTATGGTCTCTTCACAAAAGAAAGGAGCTAGTCCTGCAAAGGTAGAAGTTACCAGGTAAAGAGAAAAAGGATCAGACAGACAATCCTATCAGAAAGAATGGCAAAGACGGCTGGGGTGTGGCAGCTTGCCTAGCATGTGTGAGGCACTGGGTTCAATTCTCAGCACCTCATATAAATAAATGAATAAAATAAAGGTCCATCAACATCTAAAAAAATATAAAAAAAAAAAAAGAATGGCAAAGACAAGGGTTAAGTCAAATGTGTTTGGGTACATGGCTTACTTGACAGGCTGGAGTAGCTTCAGCAAAGCAAAGGAATCTAGAAAGGACTGAAGTCCACTGTGCCTGGGAAAGCCTCTGTATACTAAGTAAATGCACTGACCTCTCCATTTACTGAAGGATTGTCATACTTTGTTTTGGATCTTCCCAATTCAGTGTTCTATCACTGAAATACCACATCAGAACTTCTAGCCAGGCGCGGTGGCGCACGCCTGTAATCCTAGCACTTTGGGAGGCTGAGACAGGAGAATAGTGAATTCAAAGCCAGCCTCAGCAACAGTGAGGCACTAAGCAACTCAGTGAGACCCTGTCTCTACATAAAATACAAAATAGGGCTGGGGATGTGGCTCAGTGGCCAAGTAACCCTGAGTTTAATACCTGGCACCCCAAAAAAAGAAAGAAAGAACGAACTTCTAAAGAAGCCAGTTTCTAAAGATATATCAGAAAGGTAACTCCTAATTTCTGAACAAGTGGCAAAGCCTCTCTAGGAAAACAAGGCAAAACTTCCAGTTTTAAAGTCATCAATCAGGAAGGAGATTACAGAAAGTATATTTTCCACCTCTCTCCCTACATCCTCAAAACAGAAAGTTTCTATAGCACCCATATTTTCCAAATAAAAAATAAAGTAGAACAAACAATTAAAAAGGGCTAATTCACAAAATGCTGTATGTTAACTGGCATGGGTTGTGGGAAAACCTTATTCCTGCAGGTCAACTTAGTATGGTGAAGTTATGATTCCCAGTAGTGTCTACAACTTTGCAAACAAACAGATCAGTAATAATCTTAACTAATCTATCTCAAACCTGTGTAGCAAATATATCTGGCCTATTAAGCCAAATGTTCATAAACAATGGAATTTGGTACTCTGGTTTTTTATTCTAGCTTAGCTAATAAATAAGTACGTAATTTCAAATATGTCATGTAATTACTCAAATATTTCTCTTACTACTATTTGATCTAAGTGTCTCCTAATCTACTGTGGGTTGACCAAACCACCCTTTAGCTCTGTGACAAAGGAAATATACCTTTAAACTTGTCTTTTCTATTTTAAGTTCCCATTTACTACCTCAAGTTCTTTTTGGAAAAACAATGTATAAAATGATTAATATGGAGACCAGTGGTGGAACACTTGTATAGCATGCACAAGGTCCTGGGTTCTGATCCCCTGCACCACAAAATAAAATAAATGATTAATAAGTACTAAATTTAAAAGCTTTTGATTCTTATACATTTTATATTATATCTTACAATTATAGGTTCCACTGAAGTTAATACTTGAATTTTTTATCCTTAAATTTTATCCCTCTGAAAAATACCTGTAAGTTATAGGGTAAAAAATAATGCAGAGAGGGGCTGCGACTGTGGCTCAGTGGTAGAGTGCTTGCCTCGCATGCGTGGGGCCCTAGGTTCGATCCTCAGCACCACATAAAAAAATAAACAAATAAGTAAATAAAATAAAGATATTTTTTAAAAATGCAGAGAAAGAACAACAAATAAGTCTGAGTTATTGTCTAAGTTCTGAACAAGTTTTCCATTTAAAAATAACCCTTTCAGAATAATCTAATTACTTTTAAATTTCATTCCACTGCAGAGAAGTGAGATTTGTTGTTTCTATTCATGGACAAAATTATTTCTCTTTCAGTTTCTTCTTCAGAGAATAAACTAACTCTTGAGGCCTGATTCCATTCAATCCAATGAACAGGCACTAAGGGCCAACTATGTGTCCACTAGGTGGTGGGAAGAGAATGAGATAAGAAATAAAATATCTTATAGACATATAAATTGAAATAATAGCAGAGAATGAGAAAGAGGCCTACAGGCATTTTCAGGGAACTTGGCAGGGAGCCCTGTTTCTTTTGAAGAGTTCTTACTTTGTTCAACAGTTAATTTAAATATCTTTTGTTCAAAGTGTGACTTTAGTTCAAAACTCTAAGTAGAAGAGCTTTTGTCTTTTGCTGTTGTTATTTTTGCTCCTTTCATCACAATCTACTCAATTTGATTCAGAAATGTAGAGAGACTTGGTTTCTTTCCAGGGGGGGGGAAAATAGCTCCACTGGTTCAAGTTACTACCTGGACTAAAAAATATGTTAATGTAGGTATCTTTCTTAGTTAGACTAAATTTAAGAAAACACTAATACAAAACACAGCAAGGAGGAGTTCTGTTACCAGTCTGTACAGTGTAGGTGGTAACTATTAGAAATTACATTAAAAGGCGACAGGGCGATTTCATAGTGTATTTAAACAAAAGGTTCTTAACAAATTTAAACAAGAGAATATATGTAATGAAAATGTAAACCTTTACAATGTGACAATCTACAAGGCCAATTAATTATGACCAACTGATTGGGATCAGGCATGGGAATGTGCACCTATTTGCCTGCATTTACTTTCAATTCAAATCATCGTCTCATGGCATTAGTCTTAGGCTAATCAACCCATTACGCTAAAGGGACATTTTCACATGCAGCTGTGTCCATTACCAGGCACAGGCCATTCAAAGATAATAGTGGATATGACCTACCATCAACACTGTTTTCCTATAGCAGCAGTGGATGTGCAATTCATACACTCCTTTGCTGATATCCTTTTTATATGATTCGAAGATGGCGAGCCAGAGTCAGGTGTTTAAGAGGCCAAATATCAAGAAAATCTGGGGCTTTCTAATCCACTCTGACTTCCAACTCATTCATTTACTCAAGTACTTGTTGAGTATTTTCCTATGTGGGTAGGCATTGTGTCTTCACTATTGGATGCAAATATACAAGTGAATGCTATTGTTCTTGCCCTTCCTTGACAATGCTTAAAAACTAATTGTAATGTATGCTCTAAATGAGTTACACCCAAGTCCAGACCTTTATCGGTGAGGTACAGGAGGTTTCACAGTAGAAAAGTAACTCTAGGAAGGCTGAATGAGAATTCTCCAGGAGAAATGGAATTTGAGGTCAAAAGGAGGGCTTTCTAGTTAGTGGAGCAGCATATGTGAAAGCATGACTGGTTTAAGATCCACATAGATCCACATGGCAAGAACACAGGGTACTGGCGGACAGGAGGTGTAGAGAGGGAAGTTGGAGAAGCAGAAAGGGGTCACATTATAGACAGACCTGTATGCAATGCAATGGGCTTAGACTTTATCTGCTATGCAATGGGAAATTACTTAATGTGTCTCAGCAAAGAACACTATTAGGTTTGAATTTCAAACAGAAAAATTCAACAGCAAGAATGGACCAGAGTGAAGAAAACTAGAAGGCAAGTTAATCTAGTTCATTTACTCAACCAACAAAGAATTTATATAACATACAAATTACAGTCAGTGATGAATAAAATACATATGGCCCCTGATCTCATGGAGTTTGGAGTCTTAGTGAAAGATCAAGATGATCTAAAGCGGCAATGTGGATGGAGATTAAGAGGGCAGATAAAGAGATGCACCTACATGACACTCACTCCATATTTACGGTGAAAGAGAAATCTAGGTTGACTCCCTGGCTCCTGACTCAAGTGATTGGGTCAATAGGTCATATAAGAAGAAAGTCAGATCTGGGAGGAAAGGAATTAACACCAGGGTGTTCTAATGAAGATGTCCAATAAATAATGAGTTGATGCCCAATAATAATTGAGTTGATGGTTCCTCAGTTCACTTCTCTGGCTGGAGAAATGGATTTGAAAGTAAAAATCGAAAGTCATGGACAATAATAAAAAAAAAAAAAAAACCCAACAACAACAACAAAAGCAAACAAACAAATAAATAGGTAAGTAACTGGTTAAAGAACAAGCTGGTAGCCCGGCACAGTGGTAGCACCTCTGTACTCCTGGCTACTCAGAAGGCTAAAGCACAAATATTGCAAGTTGGAGGCTAGCCAAACAACTCAGCAAGACCCTGTCTCAAAACAAAACAAAAATAAATAAATAAATAAAGGCTGAGAGGACTTCTTAGCATGTATGAGGCCCTGGGTTCAGGATTTAATTCCCAGTTTTAAGGAAAGAAGAAGGAAAAAAAAAAAAAAGCTGGTGATAAGAGCCAAGAAGAAAATGTCTGAGGTGGGGGTAAAAAGGAGGAATAGTGGAGTTATGTGATGAAAGCCAAGGAATAGGATGGTCGGGGTCGTACACACCTGTAATCCCCGTAGCTCAGGAGGCAGAGGCAGGAGGATCAGGAGTTCAAAGCCAGCCTCAGCAAAAGCAATGTGCTAAGCAACTCAGTAAGACTGTCTCTAAATAAAATATAGAAGAGGGCTGGGGATGTTGCTCAGTAGTTGAGTGACCATGAGTTCAATCCCTGGTACCAAAAAAAAAAAAAAAGCCAAAGTATAGAGTTTCAAGAACAGTCAATAGTATCAACTGCCAGAGGGAGGTTAATGGTTTTTAGTATATGCATAGGTATGCAACCATCACCACAATTTTTTAACATTTTCACCACTCCCAAAAGAAACCCAGTAACCATCAGTATCACTATGCCCCTCAGTTAGCCTCAAACTTCCACCTCCACCCAATATAAGGCAATCATTAATCTACTATCCATCTCTACAGATTTGCCTATTCTGGACACTTGATATAAATGGAATCACACAACATGTGGTCTTCAATGATTGGCTTCTTTCATATTGTAGCATCCATCAGTACTTCATTTCCTTTTTTAAAAATATTTTTTTAGATGTTGATGGACCTTTATGTAATTCATGTATTTATATGTGATGCTGAGAATTGAACCCAGTGCCTCACACATGCTAAGCAAGTGCTGTACCACTGAGCCACAACCCCAGGCTATTTCATTTCTTTTTATTGACAAATAATATTCCATTGTAAGGTTATACCACATTTTATCTATCCATTCATCAGTTCATAGACATTGAAAGTGTTTTCACTTTTCGGTTTTTATGCATATGCTGCTATTAGTATACAAGGTTTTGTATAGACATGTTTCCATTTGCCTTGGTTATATACCCAGGTATTAAATTGATGACTGGGTGCTATCATATGGGTGCTATGGTTTGGATGTGGTTTGCCCCTGGAAGGTTTCATGTGTCAGAAGCTTGCTTCCCATTATGATCATGGAAGATAACACAGAATCTGGTTTTGGTGCTGGTAATTGAAACTAGGGCTTCAGGCATACTAAGCAGGTGCTCTACCACTTAGCTACGCCTCTAGCCTCAGTGGTGTGGGATCTTTAAGAGGTGGGACCTCTTGGGAGGACCTTGGATCACTGGAGGCACTGCCCTCAGAAGAGAAGATTAGTCTCCTTGCGTGAGTTCTCTCCAGAGCATACTGTTATGAAAGCCTGAGCCTGACTAAGGTCTCTCTCTCTGCCTTTCTATATTGAAATGTGATCTTTTGCTCCCTGATATGCTCACCTTGTTCTGTCTTACCTCACCAGAACCCAAACCAAAGAGACCTCCCAATCTTGGACTTTCGACCTCCAAAACTGAGCTAAATAAGCCTCTTTTTCTTCATAAGTAGTCTGCCTCACATATTTGATTATAACAATAAAAAAAATAATGCATATAGTTGTGATAGTTCTATGTTTAACAAGGAAATGCTAGACTATTCTCCAAAAAGGCTGCACTATTTAACATTTCCACCAGTAAATGTGTGTGGGTTCCAATTTTTCTACATATTCAGCAACACTTGTTATCATCTGTCTTTTTTATTATAGCCATTCTAGTGAATGGTGTCTCACTGTGGTCTTTATTTGCATATTCCTGATGGCTAAACAGTGTTGGGCATTTTTTAATGTGCTTATTGATCACTTCTTTGGAAAAATGTCTATTTGAATTATTTGCCTACATTTTAAGTGATGTATCTATTTCTGCAAATATTTCCCCAGGTTGTGGGTTGTCTTCACATTTTCTTTTCTTTTTTTAAATTGTTATTTGTTTTTTTAGACATATTACATTTTCATGATGGGCGCCTCTATAGCACAAAAGTTCTTAATTTTTATGAAGTCCTATTTATCTGGTTTTTTTCTTTTGTTGCTTATGTTTTTGGTGTAGGATCTAAGAAGGTTTTGCCTAATCCAAAGTTATAAAGACTTATACCTAGGTTTTATTCTAAGAAGCTCCTTGGGGCTGGGATTATAGCTCAGTGGTAGAGCGCTTGCCTTGCATGCAGGAGGCACTGGGTTCAATTCTCAGCACCACATAAGAATAAATAAATAAAATAAAGACATTTGTGTCCATTTACAACTAAAAAAATTTAATAAAAAAAGAAGCTCCTTGTTTTAGCTCTTACATTTAGATCTATGTTCCATTTGGGGTTAATTTTTGTGTCTGGCATAAGGAATTACATTTACTTTAATAGGAGAAAACCAAACATTAAAGTAAATCATGTTTACTTTAATAGGAGAAAACAGGCATGGTCATAGATAAAGGAAAAGAGGTAAGAAACCAGAGATTGGTTCTGAAGCAAGGACCATAGAGAGGTAGGAACAAAATCTGGAGAACGGTCAGAGAGGCTAATCTTCACCAGAAAGAAGTTCACTTCTACCTCAAAATAAAAGGGGTAATGGGGAAAACGAGTAGAGAGAGAAATATAACTCTGGGCATATGGAATTTATAGGGCATATTAGCATATTTAAGGATCTAAGATAACCTTCAGTCAGGAAATGTTTCATTTTGTTTAATCTACCATTTTCCAAATTCACTTGACCAAGAATTCTTTATCATGGGCTGGGGCTGTAGCTCAGTGGTAGAGTGCTTGCCTAGCATGTGTGAGGCACTGGGTTCGATCCTCAGCACCACAAATACATAATAAATGAATAAAATAAAAATCCATCAACAAGTAAAAAAATATTTTTTAAAAAAAGAATTTTTTTTGCTTACTTTTTTTAAAAATTTAATTATTTTATTTAAATGTGTTTCAAGTCATAGTACATAAACAGAGCTCATTTTTTCCATTTCTCTGGTTGCAAACCAGACAGAGTCACACCATTTGTGTCTTCGTACATGCACCAAGGGTAGTAATGACCATCTCAATCAACCATCATTACTATACCCATTCCCCTTTCCTTCCTCCCACCTCCCCCCTGCCACATCCAGAGTTCCTGCATTTCTCCTGTTTCTCGTTCCCACCCCCCTTATGTATCCTCATCCACTAATCAGAGAGAACATTCGGCATTTGGTTTTTTGGGATTGGCTTACTTCATTAAGCATAATGTTCTCCAATTCCATCCATTTGCCTGCAAATGCCATAATTTTATTTTCTTTTATTGCTGAATAATATTCCACAGTTTCTTTATCCATTCATCTATTGAAGGGCATCTGGGTTGCTTCCATAGTTTTGCAATTATGAATTGTGCTGCTATAAACATTGAGGTGACTGCTTTATTGTAGTGTGCTGTTTTTAAATCTTTAGGGTACAGGCCAAGGAGTGGGATAGCTGGATCAAATGGTGGTTCCATTCCAAGTTTTTTAAGAAATCTCCATACTGCTTTCCAGATTGGTTGCACCAATTTGCAGTCCCACCAGCAATGTTTGAGTGTACCTTTTTCACCGCATCCTCGCCAGCATTTATTGTTGCTGGTATTTTGGATAGCTGCCATTCTGCGGTGTGAGATGAAATCTGAGCGTAGTTTTGATTTGCATTTCTCTAATGGCTAGAGATGATGAACATTTCTTCATACATATATTTATTGATTGTATATCTTCTTCTGAGAGGTTTCTATTCAGCTCCTTAGCCCATTTATTGATTGGGTTGTTTGTTTTTTTGGTGTTAAGTTTTTTGAGTTCTTTATATATCCTGGAGATCAGTGCTCTATCTGATGTGCGTGTGGCAAAAATTTGCTCCCAGAATTATGGCTCTCTGTTCACTTCATTGATAGTTTCTTTTGCTGAGAAGAAGCTTTTTAGTTTAAGACCATCCCATTTATTGATTCTTGCTTTTATTTCTTGTGCTATAGGAGTCTTATTAAGGAATTCGGGGCCTAATCCAACGTGATGGAGATTTGGGCCTACTTTCTCCTCAATTAGACGCAGGGTCTCTGGTCTAATTCCTAAGTCTTTGACCCACTTTGAGTCGAGTTTTGTGCATGGTGAGAGATAGGGGTTAAGTTTCATTTTGCTGCAAATGGATTTCCAGTTTTCCCAGCACCATTTGTTGAAGAGGCTATCTTTTCTCCAATGAATGTTTTTGGCACCTTTGTCTAGTATGAGGTAGTTGTATTTATGTGCATTACTCTCTCTGTCTTCTGTCGGGGTCCTCCCAGCCAGGTATCAGTCTCCCCCCTCGGTCAGCGAAGAGGAGGGGATCCCCAGGAGTCCCCGACACGACGGCTGAGAATGGTAAAGTCGTCTGGCACACAATTACCACGCCTGAGCAGGAGAGTTCTGTCTTAAGCAGGAACTGATTTATTGAGGGGAGATACAGGCTTATATAGAGGAGGGGGTAGGTGTCCTGTTACTAAGCTAAGAATGCAGAAGTGGGATGTACAGAGGCACTTAGGTAGGAGAGTATTCATTGTCCATACCTTGTCCACAAACACGGAAGCAGAGGTCGGCCAATAAGGGCAAGGTGATGCTCTCCCAGGGCTGCGTGGTCAGGCCTGAGCTGGTAGCTCGGCACCATTTTGTGGCATGCCCTTGCATATGTCCCCCACATCTTCCATTCTGTACCATTGGTCTACATGTCTATTTTGGTGCCAGTACCATACCGTTTTTGTTACTATAGCTTTGTGGTAGAGTTTAAGGTCTGGTATTGTGATGCCTCCTGCTTCACTCTTCTTGCTCAGAATAGCTTTGGCTATTCTGGGTCTCTTATTTTTCCAAATGAATTTCATGATTGCCTTTTCTATTTCTATAAGAAATGACTCTGGGGGCCGGGATTGTGGCTCAGCGGTAGAGCGCTTGCCTCGCATGCGTGGGGCCCTGGGTTCGATCCTCAGCACCACGTACAAAGCAATAAAATAAAGACATTGTGTCCATCTACAACTAAAAAAATATTTAAAAAAAAAAAAGAAATGACTCTGGGATTTTAATTGGTATTGCATTGAATCTGTATAACGCTTTGGGTAGTCTGGCCATTTTAATTATATTGATTCTGCCTATCCAGGAACATGGGAGGTCTTTCCATCTTCTAAGATCTTCTTCAATTTCTTTCTTTAGTGTCTTGTAATTTTCGTTGTAGAGGTCTTTCACCACTCTTGTTAGATTGATTCCCAGGTATTTTATTTTTTTGGAGGCTATTGTGAATGGAGTGGTTTTTCTGAATTCTCTTTCAGAGGACTCATTGCTGATGTATAGAAATGCATTTGATTTATGGATATTTATTTTATATCCTGCAACTTTGCTGAATTCATTTATCAGTTCTAGAAGTTTTCTGGTGGAACTTTTTGGATCCTCTAAGTATAGAATCATGTCGTCTGCAAATAATGATAGTTTGAGTTCTTCTTTTCCTA
>PVHX01007658.1:0-10592 GCA_004024805.1 Geosciurus inauris
CCTAAAATATCAGCTCATGGAAAGCAAAGGTTTTTGTCACATCTTCATGGCTGGGACCCCAGGACCTGGACCATGGCTAGCATACTATGGCTTCTCAAAGGCAGATAAACTACTTCCAGTGACCTGTTGGTTGAGATAGCAGAATGCTGTAGACCACGTGGGGACTCTGGACCCAGGCAGAGCTGGGTTCAGATTACTAGCTCTACCTCTGCTGTGTGGCCTTCTCTCGCTTCTCCATAATGTGGAAATGAAAATGGCACTTGGTTGACAGTCATAGATAGCTATGTTATCCAGAAGGCTCAGGACTAAAGGTATGAGAAATGAAAAGCCACAGGACTACACTTTGGAGTTGTAAACATTTCTGATAATCTGAGGAAAATATGAAACACTCTCCAGAAGAAAAAAATATGCATGCATGCACACACATATAATAATTTCTAAGTTCATCTTGAAACCACTTCTAGTCCTTGATTTAAAATTTGAAATATATAAATATAGTACATGCTCATGGTAAAAAATGCAAACAAGACAGAAAAGCACAGATATTGAAACAACAAATGAAATTTTCACCATCTAAAAACAGCTAGTATTGGTACTCAGTAAACACATTCCCAGACATCTCTGAATGAATAAATATGGAGCAAAGGAGAGAAATACTCCTTTGAGGATGGCATTATATTATATGTGCTCTTTTAAATGTAAAAATATTTACTTTTAATTTTGCATGAATCCAACAGAAGGGAAAGAACTGATTAAAAGCTGAAGGAATTTCTGAACTTCTATTTAACATTTTTAAAATTACATGTATTCATAATTCTCAAAAAGTCAAGAAACTCTATTAGAAAATCTTTCAAGATTGACTTAACTCTGCTGTTAATTCTATTTCAATTTTAGAAGTGTTTTTGTTTTTTGGGTTTTTTTTTACTTTTCTTAGGGTAGATGAATCTACTGTCCTGCCTATGATTTTTTTCTTCTTTCTCCTCTTACCTCCCAATTTTTGTTGGATATACTGTTTTCAATTCATCAAAGTGTGATATGTTTATATTCTATACTGGAACCACAAGCCTCTCAATAATTTAGTGTTTATTCTATGTTAGTGAATTATTGTTAGAATAGTTTTTTAATAGCACTTATTCTGTTTTCTAGGATGTTAGTGTTTGGGGAAGGGAGAGGGTAGGTATAATAGGCAGGAGTGTCTGGATATTGATATTACTTATGTAATTTTCAAATGGCTCAGCAAGTGCAAAGTACTAATGCAAAAGTCTTTGATCAATGAATGAAAGGTTAGGATTGAATTTGATTAAATTATTTGAGAAATGTGGCTGAAGGATTGGAGTATAAGCCTACTGGTCAACCACAGCTATATCAAAGTGGGCTCTTTGCTGCTTGCAGATGCCATTGGACACCCAAGTTCCTGGAGAGGACCATCTTGTGGACTCCATCCTTAACCAAGTCCCTCAAAGAGGTTATTCCTCAGGGCCATTTGAGAAGCCCCCCACACACACTGAAATATTGGACCTAGTCTCCTCCTAAATCTGTCCCTTGTCTGATGCTTGCTGTTCTTTTCATGGTGATGCACAGAGAGGAAGGGAGGGAATAGCCCCTCTTTTCTAAAAATGCCAGTAGAATATTTTAAATGGGACAGTAAGCCTAATTCAGCCTCTGCCACAAAGATGCTGAATTAATATTTACTCCAATTGCAACTGGAAGTAACTATTTAGTGTTTTTAATCCATGTTGTCAGCCAATCCTTGAGGTTTAACTCAAGCTGCTCTAGGTTTCTGTTCTGTATCTACTGGGGAAGGACCTATAGCCTGGAGTGACGTGAGAGAGCCCACGTGGGAAGAGAGACAGTCAGAGAGGTAGACTGGGGTCATAGATAATAGGCTCGTGCCTTGCATTAGAGGGTGCTGTTTATCAACAGGAAGGGGATAAAAAGACGTGTGCACTGAGGTATTTTTGTCTTGCAGCTGCATAAGCAGGCTGCTTGTTCTGCATGATTTATAAGAAGTTTCCTGGTTTGTTCTTTCTAACCTAGCCAATTCCGTAAGAAAGGGCTCTAGGCCCAGGAGAATCATTAACTGAGGCACCCTTTAGAATAGGAATGTCTCCATGGAAGCCTGGATTTGGAGAGGTCTCTCAGAGACAACCCCATCCTGGGGTCTCACTCCTGGCTGCACTTAAGAACCTCCTAAGGTACCTTAACAAAGCTGAGGCCTAGGCTCCACTACTGATCTGTCTGTGGATGTAGCCATCCATGAGCAAGTTTAAAAGCTCCCCTAGGTCACTCTAATCTTCAGAGTTGAGAACCACTGAACTATTTCATCCTTCACATGGTACAGATGGAGAAAGTGCTGATCAGAGAGGGGAAGGAACTTGCCCAACATCACACAGTTAGGTTAGATGTCCAGCTAAAACAAGAACCCAGGGATTCTGACTCCTATCTCAGTATTTCTAGAACACCATCATATCCTCTTGTAACCAGACCTTTGGAAATAATGCCTAACCTCGTCTCTCTTCTTTCTCTACCATTTAGGAGTAGGGTTTCTCTGTTCCGGCAGGG
The DNA here is from genome assembly GCA_004024805.1 of Geosciurus inauris. Lineage (NCBI taxonomy): Eukaryota > Metazoa > Chordata > Mammalia > Rodentia > Sciuridae > Geosciurus > Geosciurus inauris. Next base: position 2,563 of record PVHX01007658.1, read on the forward strand.
GGTATTTTGATGAAATTAATTAATATCTACCTTCAGCCTACTGAGGGCTTATCAAGAAATAAACACATGTTCTATTATCCCCATAAGAGAAATGACCAAAGAATCCACAGTTTGTGTAGATTGGCTACATTAAGTTTTGTTTAAGGCAAGTGGGTTTACTCAACAAATCTTTTAAGGTCTTATTTTGTCCAACCTCTGCTTGGGCCATGAGGGCAGAGATCAGCTACAAAACAGAGTAAAACAATGTCATTTCTATGTTGTAACAAATTGGCTATGCTTTTAAAATCAGATGTTGTAAGGCATGCATCTGCCAGTTTCTTTTTCTCCTTGGATATCAGGAAACTCAATATAGCCAATGTTTCTACTTGCAGAAATTTATTGTACTTATCTACTTATTGTAGCCAAGGTTTTGACTATAGTATTTTCTGTTTTGCCCCTTTCAGTGTCTCTTTCTTACCAGATAAGTTTTGTTTTCATTAGTTTATCATATATTGTCATTGTTTTGTTTTATTGGTTTTTTGTTCTTATGTTTGTTTTTGCTTTTTTGTTGTTGTTGGAAGCTACCTTGTATCTTTTGGAAATCAGAGGGCATAAATAAATGACTTATAAGGAGTATGACCCACCCATGGCCTAAATCCCAGAGATATCAAGCCTCAACCCACAGCATCATAGAACAGGCATGAAGGTCAGTGTCCTTCTGAGGGCCTTACCTGTCTTCTGTGCTGATACTCTGAATTATTTCTTCTCTGATCGTTCCTTGGGTAGACACTCAAAACTAGGAAAAACTATTCCCTCCCTGGTGAGTTGAAATTCCAGGCATTACAGTTAAACTTCTCAAAGGAGACTCCCTTTAGCTTATTTACATCTCATATACCTTCTGTGCCAGTGGAAGACAAACGTCAGGGTGTGGGACTAAAAAAAGAAAGAGGTGCAGACAGATGTCTTAAAGTTGCAGATGCCTGATACTGAGCTCTCTGAGGTTTGTGACCCATTTACAAACAAGCCACTGTCTCCTAAGTTGAAGTTCCCTGAATCCTTCCCTGTGGATTTAAAAGCAAAGAGCAGAGATTTATAGTGAATTTTTGTGAGCAAACCTAGTCTATAAGACAGTTCTGGCCAGAGTTGCTCTTTTGCAATGTCATCATGACCTGTGATAAAAGTCAGGAAGTTATGGGGTAAGAGCAAACTCATGCTTAAAATTACCATTCAAAGCAGTGGCTGGCTGGTTTTTGTCCTCCTGGCTCCATTAATCTGGGATGGCCACTAGTATCAGGTGACAGAAGCATCTGTTATCTGGGAGGTGAAGCTGGCATCCCAGGTAACAAGCAGAGGAGAAAATAAAGCCCAGGAGTAGGTGTCCCTTGCCTGTTGACCTGGTTCTCTAGTGAGTCAGCCTCGCTCCATTTGTCCCAGGACCATTGAAGTGACCGATATCATCTCTAATGAGGTGGGATCTTTGCCAAGGACTGCTAATGTCACTCTTCTGTCTTCTCTTGTAATATTGAGAGCATGAGGCTAGTTACTGTCATGTCAATCTCTCTCCCAGAACTGGTGACAGCAGCTTCTCTAGTGAGAAAATTGTGCCCCATTTTCCAGGAAATAACAGCATTCTCCCTTCCTCGTGCCTCATTGCCTATCTCAGAAAAGGTCCTGAAAGCAATTGAAGAGTTGGTGTCTATGGATGCGTGTGTAGTGGGTGTGTAATAAAGATGGTGCGGTTGTCTCAAGGTATAGCAGCTCTCCTAGAGCCTCATTAAAAGCGACTTTTTTTGTGTGTTAACTATTCTTGTGGCAATGAGAGTTTGGGAAGCACACAGGTCAAGAGCCAAATGATTTCTACCACCCACAACTCAGGCACCATTTACTAAATATATGGCCTTCAACAAATGACATCTCCCTGAGACTACTAGCTCATCTATACAGTGGGGGAAAATCAACATACATCTAACTGGGATGCTATGTGGAGATGGATTAAATGAAATATGCACACCAAAGGCTTAGCAAAGTACTTAGACAAAGTAAGTGCTCAATAAAGAGTGGTGGTTGTTACCTAGTATGTATAGTCACGATGCTCAATGCACTTTTCTGGGGAAGCTCTTGAGAATTGAAGGACTCAAGTTTGATGGACCATTTTCTGGGGGTCCATTGATTGATTCAAGCTCAATCTTTTGCCCTCCAAATTCTGCAGAACAGCAGCTCTGAAAATTCCCATCTGATTTGCTATGTCCATGTAGCTCAGCTGAAAATGTAACATACAGCCTTAAATAGTACGAAAGAGAACTGGGGAGTGCATTAAAATTGGCCACAGAAACAAGCAAAAATCAAGCTCTATAATTAATGCTCAGCCTTTTATAGACTGTGAAGTTTAGCAAGACAGTCTAAAGGTCAGGAGTGGGACTTAGCTAAACTGGGAGGGAGAAAGAAAAAGAAAAAGAGAGAGAGAGAGAGGGAGAGAGAGAAAGGAAATATCCTGCTGCATGTCCACATTCACACTCTGTAACACGGGACTTCATATTGGGGAATTAGAGGAATTCCAATTAAGCCCTTTCATTTTGATTTCTCATTAGATCCTTAGAAAATCTGCAGAAAATTAAATCGAACTCGAGACCTCCAGCCGGGAGATTTATCCGATTTAATGTTTTGAAAGAGACTTATTATCTTGTCAGGAATAATTCGAAAATCCAAATAAGAGCAATTGAATCAGCAGAATTTAGGCCTCGAGATAACAATCATTTTGTACAACCAACCATAGCATTTAAACAGCTGAAGTGGCACTTCCAAAGCTGCCGCTCCTGGCAATTTTGTCCTTGCATCAACTCAGCCCTTCCTAACTGTACCCGCTCCTTCACCCACCATCACCCACCATTTCTTCAAGACCATGCCAAGAGATCCCTGCAAAGGGCATTAAAACCAAGCCTCTAGCTGGGTTCCTTACTCTTGCCTGGCCTACCTTTGCTAATGTCATCTTCTCATTTGTGTACAGACAGGCTGCAACCAGAGGGCCTTCTGAAATACTTGTCCATCCTGCTGGGTGTCTTTGGCTGGCTGTGTTCTCCATGTGAACTAGCTGCTGACTGCTTTCTTTATCACCTGCTGGGATTGGGGGGATCACCGCTAAAAACCATCATATGGTCTGGCATGTTTTTAGCAGCCTTCCAGCTACAGCAGCAATTATCGTGGAGGATCTGAAGACACCTGCTGTTTGTTAGGAACTAGATTATTCAGGTAGACTCAGGAGGTGAGTTCAATCATGTCCTTCCTTGGAATCGCTGTTGAGACTATGTAGACACTCAGATTTATCACAGTGACTTAAGCATTGGTCCTAAGGACCAGGTTTCTTCAAACATCCCCAGCTACTCTGGGCTGCCAGACCCCATAGCTCTCCAGTCTTCTCTGCTGAGTTGAGCTCATACTCTTTGGATAGAAAGACAAACTTGCCAAATATTGATCTTTCCAACTATAGTCATTTAGAGAAACTCTTTTAGCTTATAACAATCTATATTGGGTAAATATTTGGTCAATTCAAAGCCACTACTTCTTTTCTCCTCCTCCTGCCTGACTTCTTGGTATGGGGAAAAACTTGAGTCTTCCTGGCATGGAAGTATGATGTGCTATTCTCTTCTAGTGCTTGCTGTTGAGTAGCTGAGCTGGTTCAATGGCTGAAATAGCGTTTGTGTAGGGACCACTATCATTGTCTGGTCATTGGAGTCCCATTTTGATGGCCCCCTCTTCCTGACTCAATGATCCTCTCTGTACCTATGTTTTTTACAGGAACTTGTGGGAACTTCTGGATCTCCTGCATGTATAGTCCTGATAGAGCCAGGAATACACCTCAGGGTGTCCTATCTAACCCTTCACTCTGAAATACTGCATTATCAACCTGTGCTGCTGTGCTGGATGTGGCCATGTTGACATTTTCTCCCCAGGTTATGCCCACTGAAGTATACCACCTTCATCTCCAGCCCACAATGATATTGGCTCCTAATTACCTGTCAGGGTATTTCTACAAACTCCAGCAAAGTTTCCATTCAATGAGAGAGAAAAGGGAAAAGTGACTTTTCTCTTTTCACCTGACTTCCCACATTTTGCCATAATCAATGGGGCATTCCATCTTATATTTTCTCTTTCGAAGGCACTTAACTTTATTTCTCAGGGCACTGAGTCTCATGACTCAGCATTCAGAGAAAAAGAAGCAGTGTCCTTTCTACAGAAGAATCTGAGTCACTCAGGCACAATTTTTTTAAAAAAAGTAACTGATGCTAGGGATGGAATCCAGGGCCTACTACATGCTAGGCAGGCATTCTATGACTAAGATATGGCCTCAGACCTCAGTCATGACACACATTCCCACATCCCTTTATGTGGGAATTCATTTGTGTTGGTTAGTTTTTCATCATTGTGACCAAAATACCTGACAAGAACAACTTAGAGGAGGACAAGTTTATTTGACTCTAGTTTTAGAGGTTCAGCTATAGTTGGCTGAGTCCCTTGTTCAGGGTCCAAGATGAGGCAGAATATTATGGCAGAAGGGCATGATAGAAGAATGCTGCTCTGCTCATGGCAGCCAGGGAGGAGCGAGAGAGAGAGAGAGAGAAATGAGGGAAGAAGCTACAGGAAAGATGAACTCTTTCAGGGAACTCCTCCCCCATGACCTATTTCCTCCAGCCATCCCCACCTGCCTACAGTTACCATGCAGTTAGTGCACTCAAATGAGGATGAGCTGTTTAGGTTATAACTCTTACAATCTAATTATTTCATCTCTGACTATTTCTGCATTAAGACAAAAGTTTGGAGGGGACACCTCATATCCAAACCATAACATCATGATACTAGGAATAAAGGATTATCCAGGACAAAAGTGACACTGGTTTACATCCCAATTATATTCTCACCTACCTTCGAGGAAAAGTGGATCCCAAGAAGCAGACTTTCTTATTGAGCAAGGACTGAGTGTGAGGATACTCCTGAAGAAGGTGAGGCACACTGCCCTACCTAAATAAAGGAAGAGGGGACACACAGAATACAAGTATCCTTTGGTGTGCCAGAAGGCCATGTGTGGTATGGCTAGGGCTGTTGAGGCTGTGGAAGGGCCACTCTGAAAGAGCAAAGCCATTGGCTGGCATCAGGATAGGATTTTGGGGAGAGAGATGATATATAAGGGGAATATTTGTGAAATTTGGTCTCATGGTGTGAAATATAAACTTCTGACCTCCTGGAATTATATCACTGTGGACTCAGATCTAATTCTGAAGTGTTTAGAATTCCTGAACATTGTTTCAAGGTGGGCAGGGGGTAAGAACCAGGGCTACACATGGGAATTTGTTTATACTGTAGGCCCATTTCTGTTTCCCCTGTGTTGTGCACTTAAATGAACTCAGATGGTTGAAGTCCTGCAAATATTTCTTACTTTCTATTTCTTCCAGCCACACCCACCTGCCTACACTCCTTTTTCTTTTCTCATGGGGATTTACCCACACTCTTGGCTGAGATATTTTTATGTTTTGTCACTATTATTTCAGATAATATTTTAAAAATTACTTTCCCCTTAATTCGGAGTTCTCTTGATAAATATTTATTGAGGGCCCACTTTGTGGCAGGCAAAGTTCTAGGTCCCTAGGAGAGAGTACATAGGCACAATTGCTGCCATCATGCAGTTTTTTGGGGAAGACAAACACTAAGTGATTAATTAGATAATGCAGTGCATACTTTGTGTGTGTGAAGCACTGCACTAGAGGAGTTGTGGGGAAGGAGTACCCTAGAAGCGTCCTCAGGAGACTCAGCACACTCTGGGGGTTCAGGAGAGGCTTTCTCAGAGGGAGTGTTATTTGATTGAGCAGTCCCAAGTGATGAATGGGCACAAGCTAGGAAAATAAGGAGGAAGGGAAGGAACCAATCAGTATAAAAGTTTGGAGGCGAGAAGGAGCACATCTTCTAGGGTTGGAGGATGAGAAGAGCACAAGGAAGGGGAGAAGCTGTGCAAAGAAATGAAGCTGGAGACATCACCAGTGTCCATCTTGCTGAAACAGTGGTACAGCAGTGTTAAATGCATAGACTATGGAGTCGGGAGTCTGATTGTCTTCCTTCCTAAGTAGGTGCCCTTGGGCAACTTACTTAACCTCTCTAAATTATAGTTGGCCCATCTGTGAAACTAGTATGACATACCTGACTCCTAGGCTTATTTTGAATATTAAGTGAGATAACCCGCAAAAATCACTTAGCACAGTGCCTGGAATATACTAAGCACATGATAAACACTACTTGTAGGTCATGATGAGGAACTTGGATCATATTTTTAAAGCAATGGGAAACCACCAGTGAGTTTTAAGAGAATTTCATGATCAATTTTGTGCCTTTTTTTTTCTTTTTTCTTTTGGTACTAGGGATTGAACTCAGGGATCCTCAACCTCTGAGCCACATCCTCAGCCCTATTTTGTGTTTTATTTAGAAACAGGGTCTCACTGAGTTGCTTAGCGCCTCACCATTGCTGAAGCTGGCTTTGAACTCACGATTCTCTGGTCTCAGCCTCCCAAAATGCTGAGATTACAGGCGTGTGCCACCGGGCTTGGCAGATTTTGTGCTTTTAAAAGCATTGTCCTGGTAGGGTATCAGTTTCATTGCTGGGCCTATTCTGTGGCTTTGTTCTGGATGTTGTTAGAGAAAGCTTAGCCCACGGAGCCTTCCATTCCTTCCAGGATTGTGCAAGCTCCTTATTTCCTGTATTAAATCACTTTACACTTAAAAGGTAAAGTGATTTCTATTTCCTACAACTAGCCCCCAGTTGATATAGAGATTGTTGAAATACTTGAGACAGGAAATAATGATGGCCTAAACTACCAAACTGTCATGGGCCAACTAGTAGAAGGGAATATATTTGGGAGATATTTAAGAAAATGAATTAATGGGACTTGGTGATGGATTGAATGTGAGGTTGGAAAAGAATAACACCTGACTCATAAATTATTGACTTCAGAAATTATGTGAGTAGTTGTGCCATTTCTTACGACTATCAAGACTAAAGTGGGAGCAGTTTGGGAGCAGTTTGGGTAGAAACATTATGCATTTAATTCTAGCCACATTCTGTTTAAGATATATTTGAAGTACGTATATGGAGATGTGGCAAAGGCTGATGAATATGAACCTGGAGTTCAGAGGAAAAGCCTGGGATGGATATTTGGGAATCCACTGTACAGAGACAATGATCAAAGGATTGGAAATGCATAAGATGCAGAGTGACAAAAATTAGGGTCCAGACAGATCTCTCAATGATACAAATGTTTAATGGATATTTAAAGAAAGAAGAACTGAGAAGAAAGCCAAAAAGGAGCACCTAAGAGAAATACAAAGATAGAGAAACCAGGAAAAGAGAAAGTGCCAAGGAACGAAGGAGAGAAATCAAGTCGAATGCAAACTGAAAGGTGTCCATTAGATTTAGCAACATGGAGGTCAGAGGAGAAGTGGCAGGGGAGAGACCAGATTGGAGTGGGTTGAGAAGGGAGTGGGAGGTGAGGAAATGGAGGAGGTACATGTAAACAGCACCATGGGACAGCACGCACCAGCTCATGTGCCAGAAAAACTCAAAATAACAGCAAGAGTGGCAGCCTCTTCCTTAAAGGGCTCCTTGCTGGCCCTATCTTGAGTCCTTCCAAAATGTCTCATCTCATAATGTGGACTTTTTATATTCTTCAAATAAGAGAAACATGTAACCATGAAAAAATTGTTTAAAAATGCCAACAACGTAATGCTAAAGTTGGATTGTGGAAGAGAAGACAAAGGATGGTAGCTAGTAAGCAGAAGGGATTGAAGGAAGGTTTGTTTTTTAAGATGGGGGAAACTTGAGCATATTTCAATCCTGATGGGAAGGAGCCAATAAAAATAAAAAGGATTATTGATTGTGCGAGGTTCCTGGGAAGTCAGAACAGCATGGCTCCAGAGAGCAGCAGGAGGCATTGGTGAATACGAGCAGGGGTCACTCTGATCCAACATGAGTGAAAGAGGGGGAAAAAAGGTAGGTGAAGCCGGGCGCAGTGGTG
>PVHX01007658.1:10692-89546 GCA_004024805.1 Geosciurus inauris
GTGAGTTGCCTTAAGCCAAGCAGAGCCCAATATGGAGATTTGTGCACAAATTATTGATAAAGGAATATTCTCAAGAAAAGTCTCAGAGCAGGGAAGCAAGAAGTTGCAGCATAAAAGCTAGGCATAGGTGTGGTTTCTGAGAGCAAGTTTTGACCTGATTCTTTAGAGAGTTCTGGAGTGTGAATTGCTTCCACAAAGTTTGTCTGTTCTTGAAGCAAGAGGGCTGATTTCCATTTCCCTGCATTAGACAGTCATTAGCCACTGGTGACACTCTTGAAAGTGAGGTTGAATGTATAACCTCCTGGCATCTCTGGGTGAAGCAGCTTCTACAAGTCAAGTGCAATCTTCCAGAGAAGTGTGTGAACTCCCAAAGCCCCTACCTATAACAGAGATGGAGGGAGGTAACAGAAGATGCCATAGTACTAGGAAAGGAGCTTTTGGATATTTGGTTTCAAGGATAAGCATTAAGTGAGGAGGCAAGAGAATCTGAGTCTTATGAACATGAGAAAAGTTCAAAAATAATAGGAATGTGATTTATCAAGAAAACAGTAAGTTTCCTGAAGAGTTGAGGTTGATGACCTTGAGTTTCTAGTGGCATCAAGGGAATTTCCTCTCTGCTCTCTGCAGGTTCAATAACTGGATCTGCTTAGGAATGGAACCACAATATGGTTACCAGCTATACCAATCCCCAGTATTTATCCTAAAGAATTAAAGTCATCATTCTGTAGCGATACATACATACCCATGTTTATAGCAGTACAATTCACAATAGCCAAACTATGGGACCAGCCTACGTGTCTATCAACAGATTAACAGAAGAAAATGTGTTATATATACACAATGGAGTTTTATTCAGCCCTAAAGAAAAATGAAATTGTCTTTTGCAGGAAAATGAATCGCGCTTGAGAACATTATGTAAAACAAAATAAGTCAAACTTCGAAGGTCAAGGGTCTCATGTTTTCTCTAATGTGGAAACTAGATAGGAAAAAGGAAAAGAAAGGAGGAGGAATTTCATGAAAATCAAAGAGTGATCAGTGGAGTAGTGGAGAGGGACCAGAGAGAGGGAGGAGAAGAGAGCCAAGAAGAAATACCAAGGAATGATACTGGCCAAATTATATTGTTATATCATTTGTATGTACCAATGTGTAACGAATCCCACCATTATGTGCAACTATAATGTGCCAATAAAAAAATGTGGAAAAAATAGAATCTGCTGAAAAAAATGGACAATAGGCAGATTAACAGGAGAAAAGGAATACAAATATGTTAACATGCAAGCACAAGGGAGTCACACAGTGTATGATTCTCAAAGAAGGGAGAGATGGTGTGAAGTTTAAGCTCCCTCTTCATAGGGAAGAGAGAAGTAGGGGATGTAGACAATTTTAGAGGAAGAGGAATTGATTTTTAAAGGAAACAGATAGAGCTGAAAAACAGACAATAACTTCAGACAAACTTTACCTGGACTCTGGGTGTAATATTTGATTTTCAATCTCTTTTTCTGCCAGCTAATCTTCTCTGGTTCCAGGAAGGGGACTCATGAGAATCAATTACATTCCTTCAGAGAAAGCCCTCTGTGTGCTTTGGGAGGATGAAGAGTTGGGTTAGGTCAGAGAGACCTTGAGGCTGCTTCTTTAGTTCAGCATTTAGTATGCTAAAGTACCATACTTTGGGGTAGCAGTTTCTGAGGGGCAATAGGACCTACCTGTGTAATTTTCTATAGTAGTATTCAGCAGTCCACATGTAGCCATCGAGAGTGTGTTAGTCAACTCTTTGTCCCTTTTACCAAAATATCTGACACGAAAAATTTAAAGAAGGAAAAGTTTATTTTGGATGCACAGTTTTAGCCTATGGGCAGCCAACTCCATAGCACTGGACTTGAGGTGAGGAAGAATATCATGGCAGAAGGGCATGGTAGAGGAAAGTAGCTCAGCTCATGGCAGCCAGAAATGGGGGGTGGAATGGGAGGAGAGGGAGAGAGAAAAAGAGAAAGGAGCCAGGTACAAGATATAGTCCAAGGTCATACCTCCAGTGACCTATTTCATCCAGCTATGCCCCATCTGCCTATAGTTACTACCCAGAAATTCATTAAAATTATTAATCCACCAAATGGAGTCATTTATTGATGAAGTTACAGCTATCATAGTCCTATCTTTTCACCTCTGAAATTCCTACATTGCCTATAACACATGAGCTCTTTAGGGCATATTTTTAGACCTAAACTATAATAGGAGGAATAGATGTCAAATTAAATTCTTTTGGGCTCAAGTCAGGGGAGATGCTTCTGTAACACAGAAGAGAAGGGAAATATAGGTGCTAGTTATAACTCTAAGAGCCTAGCAGGCATAAGGAGAGAAAGTAAAAAGGAGAGAATGTTGGAGAGGGATAAAAATGATAAGATAAGGGTTAGTGGCCAGGGATCTCCATGAGGTTGAAGAATAGGTGGGATGGGGTGAGAGATTGCTGAGTAAACTACTTAAAAGGTAGAATTTCATGGGCAGACAGCTCTTCAACCCATTGATCTGATGGGGAGAGCCATGGGAAAGGATGGTCCATGTTTTAGTCAGATTTTTTTGCTGCTATGACTGAAAGACCCAAACAGAACATCTGTAGAGGAAGAACAGTGTATTTAAGAGCTCATGGTTTCAGAGGTCTCAATCCACAGACCACCAGCTCCATTCCTTGAGGCTCAAGGTGAGGCAGGACATCATGGCGGAAGAGTGTGGCAGAGAAAAGCAGCTCATATATTGATCAGAAAGCAGAGAGAGAGGTCTCTACTTGCCAGATACAAATATATACCCCAAAGCCATGGTCCAAATTCCTACCTCCTCAGCCACACTCTACCACTTCAGTTACCACTCAGTCAATCCCTATAAGGGGATTCATTTACTGATTGGATTAAGACTCTTACAACCCAATCATTTCTCCTCTGAACCTTCTTGCATTGTCTCACACGTGAGCTTCTGGAGGACACCTTGCATCCAAACCATAGCAGTCCACTCAAGCCAAATACCAGAGTCATCCATGTATAAGGCTGGGAATGACCAGGGAATAGAGAGTGTGGTAAAGAGGTTTTCAGAGTGTAAAGCCAGATGACACACATCTCAAAATGGGCAAGACGAAAGAACAAGACTTTCTTTGAAAGGCCTTGGAGAATTCCATACATCTTGTAAAAGGATTTGGTTGCTAAGACAATTTTTATCATCCAGCTCAGTTGTGTCCTTTCTTCACCTTCTTTGTTCCCAACCAAATAGGTCTTGTATGCACCAGGCTTTTTCAATAACCTTTGGTTTTCTGTTTCTGTAGTTCTCTAGAAATTCTCAAACTCCACTGTGGTGTTTTCCCCTTGAGGACTGATGAACTGGATTGTGTGTTGTATCCACAGGGCTGTGGTCTAAGGCAGGCGTTTTAGCCTTGTGTTCTCAGAGCCAGTGTGTCCTCAGGGTTAGAGAATCTGGAGGCTTGTGTTCTCAGGACCAGTGCCAACATACCATCACTTTAGGAAACTGTCTATGAGAGTAAGATTAGTTTCTCTTGGAGGAAGAATTTGATGTAAAGCACTCTGCCTTGTGGTGTTCTGGAGAACAGTTTAAACTACTGACATTATCCTCATCTTGGGAAGGAGGCAGCATGACTCAGTGGTTCAGTAACCACATAACAAGGACTTAGAGCCTGCTTTTGCAAAAAGCCCTGATTCTTCACTTGTATATGCTGGATGGTAACTGAAAGCAGGATAAAAGCTTGGCATTTCTGCCTCCATTTCATATACATTTTCTTTGTTCTGAGTCATTCTTTTCTGTAGTCACCATGGATTCCATGAACAACAGTTCTGATGGATAAGCATCTGTGCCAAGAGTCAAACCTACCTTCCAGGCAACAACTTATTGCTGACAAAGCCCTGCCTGACTAATACTGAGATAATGATCAACCAGACCACATTTTGACCAAGACTGCTGACCCATGCATCCTTCTCATCCCCTGGTTTTGTTCCTTTCCCTATTTAAATCTGAAGCTCGTGTTGGTTTCAAAGACAGATCTGAGGAAACTGGGCCCTTGTCTTCTCAGTATAGTTGTACTAATTAAAGTTCCTATCCTTCCCTCACTACTGTTTGTCTCTTTGATTGCCATCTTGTTATGGGTAGAAGAACCTAGTCCATGGGGACCTCGGTAGCTGGGGCCTTTGTCCTAAAACTCCAGCAACAATTGGACTTGCCTGATTTGATCCACAGTTCTGAGCTCTAGCTCTCCAAGTGTGTTTTCTCCCCTGTAAAATGGAACCAATGATACTTCTTTCCTAACAAGTTTTTGGTAAGAAATTGATGCATTGAACTTTTAGCAGATTCTGACACATTAGAAACTCAATAAAAATTAGCTATTGCCATTGTACCACCATCCATTTCCTTTTATAAGTGGTGAGGTCTTATGGAAATACTAGGCTTCACAGTTCAATTTGGGTTCAAACTCTGGCTTCTCCACTTGTTGACTGTATAATCTTAGAAAATCTTGCTTTCTTCATCTATAAAATTGGGCTAAAAGGAGTATTGAAAAGATCATGTGATATATATGGAAAAATGGGTTACTATTCATATTGTTTTTATTATTTCTTTTTGGAAATCTAGCAACATTGACATTGCTGAAAATAACCAGCTAACTGGACATTCAGGAATAAATCTGAGGCTTTTTGACCAAAATAGCTCAAGATTATTCAACATTGAGAGTAGACAGAGGTTGAGTTCGGAAGGAAATGGTTATTTATATATTGAGGAGCCTCTTAGTACTACTGAGTATAAAATCTACAAAAGTCTTTAGTTAATTCAGTTCACTTATCCTTTAAACCTGGGAACCATAGCTTAAAAAGGTGATGAAACTGCCTGAGGATTGGAATGGTCCATGCACTGAGGTAATCCACAATTTAAAGGTGTATCTCTCTCTACCACATAGCCCTTGCAAATAAATGATTGCTAACTGTCTTAGTCAGATTTTCACTGCTGTAACCAATAGACCTGACAAGATCAATTAGAGGAGAAAAGTTTATTTTGAGGCTCATGGTTTCAGAGGTCTCAGTCCATAGAAGACAGACTCCATTCCTCAGGGTTCAAGATGCGGCCGAACATCATGGCAGATGGGTGGTGGAGGGAAGCAGCTCAAGACATCACACCAGTAAGCAGAGAGAAAGTTCCCTTCATCAGGACAAAATACAATCCTTGGCATGCCCCCAAAGACCCACCTCCTTCAACTACACCCTATCTGCCTTCAGTCACAACTCAGTAATCTCTACCATTGATTGGGTTAAGGCTCTCATAACTCAATCCTTTCACCTCTAAACTTTCTTGCATTGTCTCACACATGAGTTTTTGGGGGATAACTCACAACTAAACCATAACAATATTTCAACTATGTAAGAACAAGAGGCAGTTTACATGCATTATAGAGAAAATGACATGGATTTCACCAGGTCAGAGAAATTTCTTTCCATCAAAGGCATTGGACATTAGACAATTTGTTTGGAAAGTACCCTTTTCTGTTAGTTTTTTTGGGGACTGCTTCTTTCACCTAATAGGTGTGCAATAGGTATGGCAGTTCCTGAGCATGGAAACCCACAGAAATTTCTGATGCAAAAGGAGAGTCTAATAGAATTTCATCTCAGCATAAAAAAGTGGCGGATACTTTCTCCAGAGCCACTTCTATTCTCATCTTGAATTTTTCATTGACCTGAGTTGCATCTCAAAAGACAGAATCACAATAAAAGAAATGTCATATTTCAAAAATAAAAATCTCATTGATAGATTCCCTGGCAGGAAGTCTCCTTTTTGAAGCCTACAATTGTTTTATTTTTCTTCACCCAGAATGGGCTGTGTCACTCAAATCAATCCACATACACTGTGTGTCCAAATCATCTCCACACCTCATTGTACTCCATTCCCGCCATGTTTTATTCATCAACACCTGCTTCCCTGAGGGTCGCTGACACTTGTTTTGCTCCAAGTACTTTCCTGTCAGCCTTTTATCAAATAATCTCCAATCCCCCTTAATATTTTGATGGGAAAAGCCTGGACATGGTGTTCTCGACAGAGTGACAAATGTGCCAGTCATTTCATTGGAATTGTAACGATGGAGTGTCTACCTTTGCAATCAATGATTTTTCCTCTGTCCTTAGATGATTATAATTTTTTATTATAAGCAGTGTTCAACAAACTTGATAACAGTCCCTGGTGATTTTCTCTAACGGCAGCCATATGGAACTGTAATTTCAAAGTCCCTTTGATCTCATACAGTTTTATGCTATTGGATTAAATGTCGAAGTTGTCTTTGTACTTAACACAAATTTCTTCTATTCTGATTCTTCACTGGTTATCTGGCGAATCATTCTGTACATTTGTCCCTAGCATTAAATTTCTAACATAATTTATGTCATTGCTTCTAGTTTTGATGATATGGTAGTAAAATTGATTCCTATGTGTCAGGCACTATAGAGGTGAATCAACAAGGGGGAAAAAGTTAGATTTTAAAAAGCATCTCACATATCCCTTAAGATCCTGACTAATAGAAACATCTCATAATATCCTCAAATTGGTTTATGATTTCTCTTCATCTTCATCAACAGGGCAGAATTGAAAGTAATATGCCTAAAGAGGTTTAGGATAAAGAACATCATTAATGATAGCAAAAAATTGGAAACAATTCAAATATCTATCCATAGAGAAAAGATTAAACAAATGTATTAGCCCATGCTATGAATATGCAGTCATTCCAGAGAAATGGCAGAAAGCACTCAAAGGAATGAGGTAAAATAAGAAATACCTTTGGTCTTTGCTCTCTGCTCCTGGCACAGAACTCCTAAAACCCTTGGAGTTTCCTGAGTGGCAAGAATGTCTTTTGTTATTCATAAAGAATTTCTACAGCTCACACCTGAGTTAATGAGATAATCTAGGGTGGGACTCCTAGATAGTCTTGGAACGGCCTGTTGGACCTCCAGGAAGGAGTTAGGGATGTTTGGGATTAAGCTCCATAAAAACTTGAACCATTAAATGTGTTGCACTTCTGAACTGGTGAACACATGGAGGTGCTAAGACCGTGGTGTACCCAGAGAGGGTGTGGAAA
This sequence comes from Geosciurus inauris, assembly GCA_004024805.1. Lineage (NCBI taxonomy): Eukaryota > Metazoa > Chordata > Mammalia > Rodentia > Sciuridae > Geosciurus > Geosciurus inauris. The sequence goes on from PVHX01007658.1 coordinate 17,792, forward strand.
CTCTACATCCTACCTCCCTCATCGTTTGCCCTACTGTTCCTCAGTTGTGTCCTGTATAATAAATAGGCAAATGTAAGTAGTAACTTCTGAGTTCTGTGAGTCTTCCTAGCAAATTTTCCAATCTGAGAAAGATGTTATTGGAACTCTTGATTTATGTCTGGTGGATCAGAAGTTCAGAAGGTCCAGATTCATGACTGAATCTCAATGTCTGAAGGGGGGCAGTCTTGTGGGACTGAGCTCTTAACCTGTGGGGACTGTGCTAACTCCAGGTGGTGAGTTTCAGAATTGAATTAAATTATAGCACACTCTTTTGGTATCTGTAAAAAGCTGGAGGATTGCTTGGTGTGGGAAAAATCCACATATTTGATATCAGAAGTGTTGTCAGTAGAGAAATAGCTTTATCTTAGCAACAGAATTTTTTGTTAGCAAAAAATATGATAAAGAAGAAAATAAGAGCTACAAATGCATATGCAACAAATAACTAAGCAGGAGAAATGTATAGCAGAAATGCTTAGAAATAAAAAATTTGTTTTTGAGAGAACAAAATCAGTATTGGTATGTGACTTTGACATAGTCCCATTAGACTTTGACAGATCAAATAAAACATAAAAGGATATAAATGGGCTGAGCGCAGTGGCGCATGCTTGTAATCCCAGTGGCTCGGGAGGCTGAGAGGGGAGGACCACGAGTTCAAAGCCAGCCTCAGCAAAAGCGAGGTGCTAAGCAACTCAGTGAGACCCTATCTCTAAATAAGATATAAAAAATAGGGCTGGGGAAGTGGCTCAGTAGTGCCTTAGTTCAATCCCTGGTACCAAGATATAAGTGGAATGAGTAACATCATTAGCAGTCTTGCAATAATTTGATAGCCTATAAATAGAGAACACATATCCCTCCTCTTTTTTTCTACTTATGCTTACAAACCATTTTTTTTTAAATTGGTCCTTTACTTGGTAACAAAAAAACAAACAAATAAGCAAACAATACAGGCCTTATTAATTATTCAAACCAGACCATAGTGTAGTAAACAAATACACCAGTGAAATTACAATCCCCTACAATTTAAAAAATAAATCTCAGAAAAAAAATATATTTAAAATAAAAATTTCTGTTGTTCAAAGATAAAGTTACAACTGAAATAAAAACTTATTTGGGATTAATGGTATGTAAACTCTTTATCTCAAAACCTTCAGAAATAGCCAGGTATAGTGAAACATGCCTCTAATCTCAGTTACTCAGGAGGGATTGCAAGTTCAAGGACAGACTGTGCAATTTAAGGAGACCCTGTCTCAGAATAAAAAGGACTAGGGATATGGCTCAGTTCAGTGGTAGAGCACTTCTTGGTCCAATCTTCAGTACTACAAATTAAACCAAACCAAACCAAACCAAACCAAACTCCAAACCTTCAGAAAGATCTTCCTTAAGTAGAATCAGAATACGTACCTCCTGCTTAAAACTGCCTCAATAGATGTCCATAGCAACCAGCTTAAAAACCTAGACTCCTTCCCCAACCTTCAGGAACATGCGTCACCTGCTCCTGCCTAACTTTCCACCTTAACACTAACCTGCTCCCCCTCCTTCAGTCCACTATCTTTCCTTTTATCCAGTAGAGCACCAAGATAATTCCCATCTCAGCTTTTGCCTTCATCTTTTCTTCTGCCTGAACGTTGTTCCTTCAGTGCTGTCCAATAGAACTTTCTGGGATGATGGAAATGCTGTACATCTTTACTGTTTCAACACAGCAGCCACTAGCCACAAATGGCCACAGAACACCTAAAAAGTGACTATGGCAAGTAAGGAACTGGATTTTAAATTCTACTTAAAAGTTTAATATAATTCATCAAATGTCATTATCAAGTAGCTACCACTTCGGATAGTGCAGCTCTACACCTTTGGATATTTAGAGTTTCTTATTTAGGTTTCTTTCGTATTCCAACTGGATAGTCAGACTTCAACATAAATGCTACCTCCTTTTTAAAGAAGCTTTATTTCATCAACTGCCTAAAACAGGTCCCCAAGACACTCTCAATCCTATCTCCCTCTTTTATTTCTCTCATAGCACTTACCAGACCTGTTTGTTGTTTTCTTCATATTTACTCTGAAATGGAAGTTCCTTCAGGGGCCCAATGGGTAAACATTGGCTGACTACCTTGCGGTATAAAGTTAATAGTTCATATGAAAATTAAAAATTGTATATGTTTTTTAGAGTTAAGACATTTTAGAAATAGACTTAAGAAACCAGAACACCCAACGCCCAAAATAATTTTTTTCAGGAAAAGATTCAATAAAGTCAATACCCAGGTGGTAAATTTATGACATTCTTATTTCTGAGCAGAGGCAGAGGCTGACAATATATTATTTAACTTAAGTAAATCTATGGATTAGTAGCTTCTTGCTAACTTATATGTGATGCAAGGGTTCTTGAGGGGTTCACTCCATCCTCATAACAGAGGTGCAGATATTTTTCCAGAGTCAGCCTGGGTACCCTAGAGCTCTGGACAGGAGGGACCCACCTGTGTGACATCACTGCCTCCTTTATCTCTGCACCTGTCCAGGCTGTCTAGCAGGAGCCAAGCATACATTTTGCATGTGAATTTTGCCTGATTATTGGGAAAATCCAAGAACTTCCATAAATGATGACTTTGGAGAATCCAGGATGAGATAATTAGGTCTTCGTGGGATATGTGCATCTTCAATCTTCTAGTTCATTGGTCATTTTCAGAACAGAAAAAGCTGCTTAAACACAGTCAAAAAGTCATTTATTCATTCATTTAGCCAATACTTTCTAGTTGCAGTCACAGGAAGAAAAGCAGTGATTTATAAAGTGTTTCACTATTCGTAAAACACTGTTGTGGGTAAGTAGTATCTTACAACAAATATTCTATTGGATTAACAGATTTGAATTGAGTATTTGGCACTTTATTCATTTACCAAACAGTGTAAGACATTGTCCTACTTAAAGAAGCTGAAAAGGTTGACAGCCATATTGAAAATAAGAGATTAACATTCCCAGGTCAATTGTAATTCAGTAGATTACATAGCATGGTAGAAAGATCAAAAACTCCTCTGTGTTAGGGTTCCAGCTCCTTTACTTCCCAACTGTGAGGCCTTGAACAAATCCCTGGATTTGGGTCTCTCTAAGCTTCTATTTTCTCCCTATATAAAACAAAGACAAGATCTTCCTGTAGGCACATTGAATTTGGAGAAGATACATGTAAAGCTCATAGCACAGAGTTTGGTACATACAGAGTCTTAAAAAATGCTACTACCTATTAGTATTGACAACAATAATATATAGTGAATAAATATTTATTAACATTAACAAAAGCTTTGAAGAACTCAAAAGATATCCCATTTGAGTAAAGATGAGGTAGCATTTTTCACCTACTGGATTGGTAAATATAAAACTTTTAATTAGACATTTTTGTAAAGGTTGTGGATACAGTGTTTAAACATAATCTTGGTGGGAATATAAAATAGTACAACTTCTTTGAGAGACAATTTGGCCATGTCTAATATATGTAAATGTACACATCTTTTGCCTTAACAATTCTTTTAAGAGTTTACTGAGCTTGTTACTATATACAAAGTCAATGTACATGAATAGTTTATAATGGCAAAATATATGGAGCAACATAAATATCCCTCAATAGGGGAACAGTTAAATAAACCAATTCTCCATACAAGGAGATTCTAGGCAACTGATAAAAAGACTGAAGTAGATATATATATATACCCTTAAGGATAGCGCTCCAAAATATGTTATTAAATCAAACTAGGAAGCTGCAGAGCTATGTGATTAGTATGCTCCCATTGCTCAAAACGTACAAACAGACATGCATATAAATTTCCAGAAGGATAAACAATATAATAATTCTAGTTTACTCTAAACAGAAGACTGTGTATCTAGAATGAGAAGAAAACTCTTTTTATTGCTCATTATTTTATACTGCTTGAAATAGTACAGGCTGTACCTTTTTTAACATAATGCCATCTTTTCTTAGCTATTACCTTTATTTTATTTATTTTTATGTGGTGCTGAGGATTGAAAAGTGCTCTAACACTGAGCTACAATCCCAGCCCCTGTACCCTTTTTTTAAAGTTAAGAAATATTATTGAAACAAATGAATGTGTGCATTGTCTATTATGGGAAGTGAGAGAAGAAAGTGATTAGAAAGATAGTCCCATATGCAGATAGGGCTAGACAGGAAAAAATGAATCCATACAGGCAGCTAAATAAAGGGAATTAAATATGAGGGGTGGAGGAGACTCATCACAAAGGTACAGAAGTATCAGAGGACCTGAGAAGCCAAACAGAGTGAGATGACCATGGAGGAAACTAGTTGCTATCACAGATTCCACTCCTCAGAGATATTTTCTGGTCTCTTGTCTCTTATTGGATGAACCTACCTGGAAGCCAGTTCATAAGAAAGACTGAGAAATAAAGTTTGCAGGGGTTGGCTCCCTGCAGATAAAGCAGAACAGGAGAGAGATGGCAATGAAATGGAAAACCAAAGGTCAATGACTAGCACATTCTATGGAGCATGGTAATCCTCCCCAAAGGTGTGCATCGAACTGAGTTTTAAACAGTGGAGGAGGTTTGGCTGGTGTGAGTTAAAGGAGGAGATGAGGATGCCAGAGGTGAGAATAAGGATAAGGCTTTGAAGGGTTGAGGAAGCAACCCCAGAGCAAGTAGTTGGAGATGAGAATGGCTTTTTTGAGCACTAGGAATTTATGAAGAATCATAATGAAGTAGTGTTTTAAGCAAATTAGCCTGGCATCTGCAGAGGACAGATTGAAAGAAGCTTAATTGGAGTTGGAGATACCTGTGGAAAGCCCACTTGAGCATTTCCTGTTTTGCACAATTAATATTAGATATAGAAAGCCTGAACAAGACCAATCTGATCTAATGTTTTATTTCTTTTTTAAAATTTAGAAACAGAAGAAACCTCAGGTTCACAGAGCTCTATGTTTCCCAGTAGGAAATTCATATCTTATTTTTATTGTCTAAAGTAATTTTCTCTTTGGTAGGGCATGGGAATACAGGCTGTATTACTAATTCTTAGCCAAAGAAAGGGAAATTGGAGGCAACATTCCAGGTCTCGTGGGTCAAAACATTCCCCATGAGCTATTCAAAAAATTGAGCTTGAGACCAGTGTTGTTTTGAATTATTCATATGAGATCCTCAGTTCTCCAATATTTAGATACAGTTTTAGTCTGTAGGTCCAGGGTCTTCCCTTGGATCACTATTGGGTCATCTTTGTTGTGTCTGCCTCACATCCTGCCTTCTTCTGAGGATATCAACTTCCTCCTGGATAACTGTGGCTGACCTCAGTTTTCTGCTACTATGGCTACAGGGGTAGGCCCACAATCCATGGCAATTTGAGTCTCTCTCTAGGATATTTTTTGAGTTGGAGCTGGAGTAAAGATGGAGCTTCTCAATGTCAGATGAGACCTAATTTCAGCCATGTTGCTTACCAGGGGCCAGAGATAATGAATCCTACATATGGAAAGAGGCAGAGAACAATACAGAAATGAAAGGCTTTGTCCCTGGTTCCAGTTACCCATGGGCCTGTTAAAAGTTATATCCTTGCTTTTTAAAAATTTTTGTTATTTTTAATTTTTATTTGCTTTAATTAATTATACATGACAGTAGAATGCACTTTGATACATCATATATAATGGAATACTATTTCTCATTCTTCTGGTTGTATATGATATAGAATGGAGCTGGAGAAAATCCTTCCTTTTAACACAGTTACAGGACCCAATATTATTCCCGATTTGAACTGAGTTCTGTCATCTGAAGTCACAATAACCTTGAGATATATGACTCTTACAGGTATAGAAACTTTCATTTAATTCTCAAAGAGAACAGAAACCCAAGAAGGTTAAGAATCCTTTTAGACACTCTAATGGGCTGTTTGCTGTTTTTGTGGTGCTTGGGTTCTTTACCCAGAGATCAGCCTATTAACCTGGGTATGCACAAAAACCGAAGATAATTGCTCCTGGAAGACCTAGGAGACCAGAAGAGGCCTTTTCCTGGAGGCAAGAGCTAGGAGAAGGTAAAGAGGACTTTATTGGCGGGTAATGAGAGGCGTCTGGATTATATGAGAGGCATACTAGCAGAGCATGGATTCTGGAACCAGGCTGTTTGGATTTGAATCCCAGCACTTCCTCCAGCTAACTCTGTAACCTTAGATAAATTACTTAATTTGTCTATGCTTTAGCTCCCTCATCTGTAAGATGGGGAAGCCTGTGGCCACCAGAAGCTCTAGACCACCATATTACCTACTAAAGATCAAACAGAAAGAGTAAAGCTCTTGGGCTGGGGTTGTGGCTCGGTGGTAGAGTGTTCACCTTGCATGTGTGAGGCACTGGGTTCGATCCTCAGCACCACATAAAAAATAAATAAAGCTATTGTGTCTATCTACAACTAAAAATATTTGTTTTAAAAAAAGAGTAAGGCTCTTTCCTAACAGTTCCAGCTCAAGTTCAAGTCCCCCAAATTAGTCTGTGTTATGGTTTACATATGAAGTATACCCCCCAAACTCATGTGTTGAAGGTGTGGTCCCCAATGAGCACTGTTCAGAGGCAGGGCTTCTGAGAAGTGATTGAATCATGAGGGTTCTGACCTTGTCAGTGGGTTAATCCATTGAGCTGAATGGGCTTTGGGAGGTGGGACCTAGCTAGAGAAAGTAGGTCACTGGGGGTGTGCCCTGGAAGGCTATTTCTTGTCCCCAGCCCTTACTCTCTCCTTTATCTACTTTCTGGCTGTCAACAGCCACTCAGTTTTCTTCCACCATGCCTTTCTGCCTAGATGTCCTGCCGTTCCTCGGGCCCAGAGCAATGGAGTCAGGTGCTCATAGACTGAAACCTCCGGAACCATGAACCAAAATAAATCTTTTCTCTTTTAAGTTGTTAGGTCATATATTTTGGCCATAGCAATAATAAGCAGACTAACACAGTCTGATTGTTTGGCCTTGGGTGATATGCCACTTAAGAACCAATCAATGAGGAAGATGGTATAGTCTGATCAATTAGCCCTGAATCATGGGTAGAATTTGGGAAGGGGCAGCATAATCCACGAGTGGAGTAGGGATATTTCCCCCAAAAAAATCAGAGGTTTGTAAATAGCATAAAGGAAAATGGACACTTAGCGGAAACGAACAACTGCTGTCCACTAACCACTCCACTGCAGTTAGACTGTGAGCCTCTTGGGGGTGCAGATCGCATCTTGTGCTTTTCTGAGCACACTTTTTGGCACTATGAGTGCATAGTAAGTGCTCAATAAATGATTTTTAATTCACCCTTGCTATTACCAAGCCGAACTCATTAAATACTCCTCCACTCTACATGCTACGATTCTTCCTATTTAGGCAGGAAAGCCTGGGGCAATACATGTGGACAGAAATGCAATGTAAGTGCTTTTTAAAAACCTTTCTCTGACTGTGCTCAGAGTTGTGCATTGTGCCTAACAGCCTCAGACTGAGCAGCAGACCTTGAAAGTGTCTTTGGGAACACAGTTGAGGCTAATGGTCTTTAAAATGCACAAGGGATTGACCCAGCCTGGTGCTGTTCCTTTACATAGGCTCTCATGTAGACACCATGGTAGGCCTTTGATCTACCTTGAGAGGCAGATGAATCCAATGTATCTCTGGGGATCCCTATAGGGACACTGATGCAAGGGATTTACAGCCCTAGCCAGCCTGGGAGGGAGGACTCCTAGCACACAGTTGGATTTTACTTTTCAGCTAATATGCTGTGGAGATGAAGTGTTTGCCTGCCTGTAAATCTGCTCAGCCCAAATGCTGAGACAATTCTTTAAAGGGAAGGATAATCTGACCAATATAAAAACGCAGATGGAGTCCGCCTAGTTAAATGTCACAAAACAAGGGAATTAGGATAATAACAAAGATGAAGAGAAAACCTCCTTCTGTCTTCTTGCCAGCAATTCAGTGTCTGCTCCAACTGGGAAGTGCTGCTGGGCGGGCTCAGGGAAGGGAGATTAGGTGACCAGATGCCTCAGATTCCACCATGAGTTGTGAATTTGGGGTCAAGAGCCTTCAAAAAATTTTGATCTTTTGTCTCTTTTGTAAAACACAAGAATACCATTAGGGAAAATCACACTTTAAAAACCCTAACAGATAATCTTTTGCTGGAGACACAAAGGGAGAGAAGAACAGTGTGTACAAGTGCCAAGCTCTATGCAGATGATGACCTCATTATCTCCAAGATCCAGAGAAGGGGCATCTCCTGGAGAAGGCTGTCACCATGACATGGTGGGAGCAAAGCATTGCCGAGGTGGCTTTGAGATATGTGGTCAGGTGGTAGAGGAAGAGGAAGTACAGGCCACAATAAAGAATACCTTCTGTTGTATCTGACCAGCACCACAGACTTTTTTTGCTGGGAACTCCTTCAGCTTCTCCATTTACCCACATGGTTTCCATGGAAGCCATGATCTTACACGTTCCTCTCCTCGCCATAGTTGATTGGTCAATGTGGCACCTGACTTTAGCTAGGCCAATGACAATAAACTTACCATTCTGGTCAAGGCTGATCGGTGCAAGTATGGGCCTCTGATCCCCTTGACTCAATAAAACCCTTCCTGAGGCATTTATTGGAGCCAATGAGCTTGTCAATTCAATGTCTCTCTGAGGGATGAAGCTAATATGGAGCTGCTGATCTCCATGTTCTCTGCAGAGGAAGCCCCTCTACCAAGGGGGAGATGAAGCTGATGTTAGAAAGAAGCAAGGTTACAGGATAGGGCAGGAGTCTGAAGGCGTTTGAGGCCTGGAGACCCATTCCTGCTTTTCTTATAGCTGACTGCTCAGCCCTTCCTTGGATTAACCTTGTTCCTTTATTAACAAGTCCTAAGACTTCTGTTACTTATGACTGAAAGATCCCTAAACAGCACAGGCACTTAAAATAGTCCTTAGGGACTAAGGAAGTAGCTGCAGGTAGAGTGTTTGCTCAGAAGTGCAAAGCCCTGGGTTCGATACCCAGCACTGCAAAACAAATTAATAAAATACATGAATAAAATGCTCTGAGAAGACGGAGAATAGAAAAGTAGTTGCCAAGAGCTGGGGGAAGGAGAGTGCGGGATTGTTTAATAGGCACAGAGCTTCAGTTTTGCAAGATGAAGAGTTCTGGAGATTTGTTGCATAGCAATGTGAATGTGCTTAACACTACAGAATGATACACTTAAAAATGGTTAAGATGGAATTTTTATATTATGGGCATTTTACCACGATTTAAAAAAAAATGGTTCTGAGAGAACAAAACAAAAACAGGCCTCCCCCACTTGCTTTGGGTTCACTGTCAATTATTTTCTTCACATAAACTTTGTGTCTGAGCCTCAAACTTTTCTCTCACCTGTCTGACTCTTCCCTGATCATTTAGATCCCACTGTTGGTCATCCCTACCTGTGTGACCTCATTTTAATAACGTGGAGTCTATTGGGCTAAGCTATAGTGAGTAATCCAGAAAATAAATTGGCTCTATCAGAACCACACTCATTCACTTCTTTCCAGAGTCATGTATAAATGATGTGGGGACCTCAGCTCTGCCACCAGCCTCCACCAGCAGAAATAAACAACAGTTGTCTAAGCAGATGCACATGTAAGGGAGGGAGGTTTTCAGTTTGGACATGGGTCCCATGAAGAGCAAGAGAAAGAGGCTTTGATCACAGCTCAATTTAAAAATCCTTTTGTGTAGTTGAAATTGGGGGGAGTGCCTTCTAATGGACACAATCTGGTCCTGATCCAGGAACACATCCCCTCCCAGCTGCAGCCTCCCGAACACACTGGCTGACTGAGGGTGAAGAGAGATACTGCAGCACCTCATCTCCTGCTTGGGTGAGCCCTTTCCAAGGGCTGAGCCAGAAGCAATGCCATCAACAAAGGCAGGATTTCAATGAGGAAAACTCAAGTGCTGAATCGTGTTGAAAAGACCTAGCAAAACCAAATGCAGAGCTTTATCCTCCGGACTCCAAAATATTTTGTATTTGTGTGTATGATATTCTTATCAAAAAACTGACAAATCCCTTTCTTTTCCAAATATGTTATTTAAAAATATACAAATCTTCAAGACTTATTTAAAGGGAATTGACTTGTAGAGATGGAAAATCTCCCAAAAGAGGTGAATAGGAAAAGATTTTAATAAAATATTGTGGAGAAGGTGAGTTTGAGTTTTAAAAGACATGGAAAAAGCAGTTGGGGGGAGGTAGTAGAGCAGCTCACAGAAACACATTTCTCTTCCTGAGCTAAATGCTGACGGCATTTTAAAGTGCAAAGTGTAAATTCTATAAAGTCTTTTGGCTCTAAATATATGCATATGTGTCTCTGTCCCTGACAAGTCAGCTCCTCTGCTTTTGCCTCATATTAACATTCTGGGCATCAGCAAAAATGATTTGATTTGACCAAATATGAGAAGCTATTAATAAAAACAGAATTGAAATAAATCACCATCACTCAAATGCTGGCTGCTGGACTTTGAGGGAAGGTGAGATTCATGAGACTGTACAGCATGGGGAAAAAAATTAAAACAGTTCCCCTCCGAGCATTCCAATCAGGATACTCTGGTAAAACTGCCAGCACTCTCTGCTGGAACCAGCTGGCCTGCTGATGCCAACTCTGCTCACACCCCCAGTGCTGGGGGTGGTGTGGCCGACCCTAACCTGTCCTTGCTTCTCCTTTGTTCCTTTTCAAAAGACACTTACATACACTGGAGTTCATCTGTTGTCACCCCTGGGAAAACATGATTCACCTTCTCAAGATGGTCAATAGCTCCAGAAGAAGTTGTTTAAAAGGTTTAGAACTGCTCCTTACAAATGCCTCTGAAATGGACTTGGGCAAAATTATGAAATAGACAAGTTATATCTTGGTCACTGTATCTCTTAAGTCCCACTGATGTCATCCTTCTTGGTTCAGCCTGGTGTATACCCTGGCTCCCTTTGAGTTATGGAACCTCTCCCAATCTTCTATCTCATTTCCTCAGATTCCTCTCTTTTTTAGGGAGTAAAAGGTTATAATGGTTGAGTCATTAGATAACAAATCCCACTTGGTTGCTTTTCAAGGGAAGAAACCTGTAATGTAATTACAACCTACCTTTTTTTTTGTACCAGGAATTGAACCCAGGGGTGCTTAATCCCTAAGTTACATCCCCAGCCCTTTTTACATTTTTTATATTTTTATTTTAAGATAGGGCCTCACTAAGTTGCTTAGGGCCTCATTAAGTTGCTGAGGCTGGCTTTGAATTCACAATCTTCCTGCCTCAGCCTCCCAAGCTGTTAGGATTACATGCATGTGCTACCATGCCCAGCACAACCTACATTTTTTAGAAAGTCTTATGATCTGATTGGTCCTATTGGTAGATATTTAAAACACAACAGGAATCATATGAGACAGGGAGATTGGGGGACAGTTGGGTGTCATGGCACTATCTCTGTCCTTGGGCAGAGATTTAAAATCTTGGTGTTTGGCTTTCTTTTCTCTAGAACATGCCAATTTGCTTTTTCTGCTCATGGGTTTGTTGAAAACAAAGGTAACTGCTTTGAATTTTAAAAAGGCAGTCACTATTACCTGTGACCAAAGCGACAGGACAGCAGCAGGAGTACCACGCCCATCAACCAAGATGGCTCCCTGCTTGTGGGGTCTCACTGCCTCTCCCCATGTTATATCTCTTGGCATTGCTGGGTGGTACAGGTGTGTGTGGAGCTAGCCCACCAGAACAAAGTGAAGAAGAGGGATTCTGAACCTGTCATTTTGATGCTGAAGTAACATAGAACCATATCACTAACCCTGACAATTCTAATGTTTTTAAGGGTTGCTTTTATATGAAAAACCATAAAGCTGTCATCCAAAATGACCCCTAAGCATTCATTTACTGGTCAGGTTAAATATGAGCTATGTGGTGCTTGCCACCACTAGTTCCAAGAAGGGGTAATGGAGTCAGCTCTTGTCTGGCTTTCAGGTAGCCAGAAAGGTCCAGGATTGGCAGCTACCACTGCTACACCATTTGGTGTAACAAAAGACGTGGAGGAGAATGGGTTGTTCAATTTAACAACAACAACAAAGAGAATTATATATATGTTTTATTTGCCAAGATATTTTCCCAGTATTTCTTTGAACCAAGATTCAAGTCTACTTCCTTTGGTTTCACAGGCAGAATGGAGATGCCAAACTTAGGCACCAAGACAGTCCCATGTGTGCACATTTGTAAGTGAGTCCAAAGTCTTTCAAACAGATTTCTTGGACCAGTAGAAGCACATCAAGTATATTTTGGGTCAATGCCGTCAAGCGTGTCTGTGTACATTTTTTAGTGTGTGCAAATGTGATTGTTTGGTGCTTTGTGCTGTAAAAAACTGTAAGAGCAGATAGAAGGCAGCATGGACCCTATTCCCCAGCAATGTAGAACAATCTGCTATTCCCCCAAAAGGACTATGCTGTTCCACATCCCTGTTCTCGCAAACATATCTCAACTAACTGAAATACCCTCCCCAGTTCATCATGCCAAGTTCAGCTTAACCATCCCTTACAAATGTACACATCTCTCCCCCAGTGGTTTAGTGAGAGCAGGAATTACACCAGCCAAGAGAGCCTCCTGAAGCACAAGTCTGCACTGTGCAGAGCATAGAGCTACTCATGAGGAAGACAGTAATGCAAGATGGTGACCGACCCCCAGGGACCCACCTGCTGAGTCCCATTTATGTGCATTGAGCACTTGACTGTGTTATGACAGAAGTGACCAAGATCTTTCTGGCATCTTATGAAAATTTCTAATAAGGACTTCACAGAAAGATCTCAAACCAAGGGAGAGAACCAGTTTGTTTCAGATTCTGTTTGAAGAATATTTTGATGTTCCAGAAGAATTTTAGAAAATTAAGAGATTCATTCTGAGTATAATTGATTTTCTTGATGTCATTTGCATAGGAGATGGAAAATTTTAATTTTACCATTCATTCGGCTCATGTTTATTGGGCATCTGAACTCCAAAATGACTTCACATACTTGAACTTGACACCGAATTTTTATTCAGACAGAGTGTTGTAATGTGGGACTTAGAAATTTTGGGAATAGGGCCACTGTGTTATCAATGTGTGGTAACCTACACTTGCAATGCACTTTTTCCTTTCAGAAGCCATTAGACCCTACTAGTGGAGTTTTCAGTAAGTTGATGAGCAACTTCACGTTCCTGTCCTCCATGTGCAATGAGAAAAGCAGATCATAGGGAATGCTGACTAAGGAAAAGGAAATCAATCAATATTCACTGAACGTGTACTTACATGCTTAGCACAAGGAAGAGGAGCAAACCAACTACTGCTCCCAAGCCCCTTCCTCCAATCTTGCTGGAGTGACCAAAATCACACATGGGCAATGATTACAGATGAGAGGAGACAGTTCACTACCTCAACCAGCACTTCTGAAGGGAGAGCCCCTGAAAATGTAGATAATAAAGCTTCAGTCTCTGTGCTCTAGGATCTGGCAGCCTAAGGGCCATAAACATGTGACTCAGCAGAAAGCAGTGTGCTAATCTCTAGCAGAGATTTATGGTTGCCCAAATAATGAGCCCACAGGAGGTTAGGACAGATTTTCAGAGGGGAGGTGCTGGGGCAATTAATTGCTAGTGAAATACAGCATTCTAACTATATTGGGGTCTGATATCAAAATAGTACTAAAAACAAGTTGGAAGGAGGGAGATGAGTTTCAAGTTTGCCAACCTTCCATTCATTTCTAGGATCATCTTCCATCAAATGATTCTAAATGGACACATACATGAAGGTTTTCTTTATGACTGTTTTCCCATTCACTTATTCATTCAACAATAAAGTCCTGGGTACCAGCAGAAGCCTAAGTCCTGAGGATACAGTAGTGCACAAGTTTAAGTCTTTGCCTCTGAAGAGATTTTATTCTGATGAGGAAGCAAATAAGTAAGATTAGATCAGATTTTGACAAGTTCTATGGGGATGAAGGTAAAATGTGATTGAGAGGAACTTCTGAACATGCTCTGGTCAAAGAAAGTCCCTGGGCCTAAGAGACAAGGATGCAGTCGTCTGAAGAGGTGGTGGATGGTGCGGAAGAGAATCTTCTAGACTGATGGAGTGGGGAAGTCTTTACTGAGTAAATCTGTCTTCGGTCTTCGATCCATTTGACCATCATTTAGGACAGGTTGGTTTATGCTACAAAAATAAGCAATTACAAATTGCAGTGGTTTATAATGGCATAACTTTACATCACATTCATAGCACATAGCAGATCAGGGGTTGGGTATATGTGGGGGTGGGGGTGGTGAGATCTGCTTCATCTTTCCTCATTCCAAGACTCAGGCTGATGGAACAGCTGTTATCTTAATGCTGGCACTTGTGACAGAGGAAAAGGGGAAGAGAGGACATGATCAATCACACACCAGCTCTTAGAGCTTCTACCTGGAAGAGATTATACACATTTAATTGGCTGAGTTTTACCGTGCACACATAACTCTAATGGGGTGGTGAAGTGAAATCCTACATTGTACCTGGAGAATGAAAAACATCTATTCAACAGCCTTAATGATTATTTCATATGATAAAAGAAAATTTTTTATGATTCTCCCTTATCTAGTACATGAAATCAAGAATTGAAGGCTTGGAAAGACAGTATATTCACATACAAATACACCACCAGTGAACCTCCACATCTTGTATAACCACAAGAATGAGATCCTAGTTAGAAGAAGTTATACTCCATGTATGTATAATATGTCAAAATAGACTCTATGGTCATGTATATTTTAAAAGAACAAATAAAAAATTTAAAATACAATAAAAAAGAATTGAAGACTTCAAGTTTGGCATCAACCTCCACGAGATTTGATCACGGCCCACCTGAGCTCTCTGAACAAAGGAGGAAGGTAAATCTCTTCCCATAACTCTCGGAGTCTGTTAGGGCTACCACAACCAAATACCATGGACTGGGTGACTTCAACAACAGATATTCATTTCTCACCATTCTGGAGGCTGAAGAGTCCAAGATAAGCTGCTGGTATATCCGTGCCTGGTTTTTAAGGCTCACTACCTGGTTCATGGATGGCTCCTTCTCTCTGTGTGATCATGTGTCCTTTCTTTGGTGTATGTTCATGAAAAGAAAGAGTTTGTTATGTCTTCCTCAACTTATAAGAGGAACTAATCCCAGAATGAGGGCACCGCCTTCGTGATCTCATTTAAACCTAACCACCTCTCACAGACCCCAGCTCTAAATACCAGCACATCAAGTGTTAGGGCTTCAATGTCTGAATTTGGTGGGAGACACGTTGAGACCACAGCAGTCTCCTCTTGTTCTGGTGGCCTTTCAGAGCCAGCCTCATTTCTGAACACTCTGATTCCCATTAAGTGCAGGATGCTGTGGACAATAAAACCTCCAAAAATTCTTCCAACCAAACAAATGTGTCTTGATTCCTATTACCTAGTACTCTAGGGATCAGAAGGTGAGATAAGTCCTGACAGCAAAGTAACCATGAGATTGTATGGATGATCAAAGAAACAAAGGATCAATAAAGGATGAACTGAGAGGAAAGAGACAAACTTGGCATTAAAGGCTGCTGTGCTACTGTGTTCTCTCAGCTGTAAAACCGAGAGAGATGTTTAATCTCCCTCAATCTCAGTTCTCTAAAACACATGCTTCAAAATGCTCAGAGACCCATCAAGGAAAGCTTCTGAGCTTCCATGTGCCTGGACCAAGACCACAAGGAAAGCATAGAAGTCAGTGGGGAAGTGAGGCTTTGGTTTTTAATGACAGTGGGAAAATGCCAGAAGAAGGTCAGGCTGCAAAAGGAAGATGACAGATTCCAGGCATCTCTAATGGAAGAGCCCTAGTGAGGTGCATGTGAAAAGAGATGGGTGGGAGATACAGAAGGGGCATGTAACGAGAGACTGCCCAGTACAGCGGGGGAGAGAGCAGGGACCAAAACCTGCGGGTATCTCAGTAAGTGCGAAGGGGAAATGCCTGGGAGAGACCAGCGTGGGACAGCTCCTGCTGTCTGGACTCTCTCCTCCTCGGGAGGGCAGACTGGCTCATATCTGTGTCTTATAAAGTGGAGGACTCAAAGTGGGGAGCAACAATTCATGCAGGGTTTGGTTAACAGTGTCTAGTCTCCACCGTTTCTCTGTATATACCAGAAAGCAAGGGTTAAGGGTGGCTGCTAGTGTTGCCTGACCAGCATTCATCCCCTTTTCTTCTGCTCATCACATTCTAATTTTCATTTAGAGACTCCTCTAACAAATGTGTCCCTCTAAGGAAGCTAAGTTGGGCACATTACTCAGGTTTGGTCAATGGAAAATACAGCATCAACAAGATGGTTGGTATGGAGTTGGTATATGACCCAAATAGAACCAACCATGTCAACATTAGCCACTTTGAGACTTGCATGGAATGATGAGGAGCTAGGAAGATAGGTCTTCTTTTTCTCCGTGGGCTAAGCTCAGCAGGATGCCACTCGGAAGCTGCCAGCAGACATCTTTGCCACCACCTGTGCAGACTGTAAGAATGAGGCAAAGGGAGGGGTCTGGGCTGACCTGAGCTGAGGGACTGAGGACTTGTATTCACTTGTGTTTAAGCTAAATATGTCCTTGGGCATCTCTGTATTATGAGTCCCCACATTGCTTTTGTTACTTCAGACTGCCTGAGTTTGATTTTTATCACTGAAAGGGTCTTGATACTGTTCCCACTTCTTCTGGCAGCTAGTTCCCTTTCTGTCCAGCTTTCTGTGCATATACTCATTTGATTTCTTATGGGTCCAGCCCCGGTCCAGGATTCTGATGTGTGGTTTGAATCCTAGCTCTGCTATTTACTAAGTGGGAGTCTTTAAGTAAGTTCTGGAAGCTTTCTCTGCCTGTTTCCTCACCTGTAAAATGGGGATAATACAGTATTATCTCCTCAGGGTGTTGGGAAAATTAAATGAGTCAATATAAGCTAATGGCCTAGAACTATGTCTAAGAAATAGCGAGTTTTTAATAAGCAATAGCTATTTCATTCCATCTCTTGTCCCGTGGGTGGACCCAGGAAGACATGGAGCACAGTGACCCCTGCCAAGTGGTCCCTCCCACTAAGCCTGCTCTTAAAATGGTGGGCTGACAGAAAGAGACTTTCTTCCCATATTTCCTGTTACCTTTAAAGCATGCAGAGGGCAAAGTGAGTGTTGATATGTGAGCCAGGTTTCCGGGTGTCACCATCCATGGATCTAGGGAGCAGAGGGGAGCATCCCAGCCTTCCTGGCAGCAGGAAAGCTGAGTGCTCTGAGGGCACAGCAGCCTGCAGGGCAGAGCTGTCAGCCAGTGGAAATGGTTTTTCTCGACTGGGCATTGAGCAGCTTCAAATAGGACGGAGCATCAATTCCTTCATCCTTTGTAACTTCTCTGAGAGATCTGGAACCAGGTTTAAAGTTATTTGTGGGTCTGTTGCCTGCATAGTAATTGAATTATGCACCCCTGACAATTCACCCTCAGCTATGATTTCCACCTCTTCATCTTATTTTCTGAAGTCTTAAATTGCTCATATAAAAAAAAAAAGACAAAAGGTGAACTTTTAGGGGAGAATCAGCTAAGAAAATCTGGGATGGCTGATACTCCACTTGGTGGGATTATTCTCTTTGACATATGGTAGGGTAGCCCTCCAAATGCCCGGGATTCATTTTTAATTCTCCCCATGTCAGAACACACACAAATCCTTTCTTCCTGGACCCTCCATTATCCTAGTTACCATAGAAACCTCTGCCTGTGTCAGAGCACCTCGGAGAGGGTGGGAAAGAGGCATGAGCGGCTGCCATAGCAACACACATCTCCACAGAAGCATCCTACGCTCTGTGCCATCTTGATTCCAAAGAGGAGAAATGGTTGTTGCAGAGGCCCTAGTAATTTACCCAGGCTGGGGAGTAGGAACTCAAAAATTTTACCCTCAATAATGACACTTATCAGTTGTTCAGGCAACTGATAAGTGCCTGGGATGAAAGAATCAGTTCATTTCAAAATCCTAACATGATCACAGAAGCTAGAACCCATTTGAAGCCATAGTTCTAGCCATTTTTCATGGTGGAAAAGGTTGAAATATTAATTCTAAAATCCATAATAATGTTGTATTATGTGAGTAATACGCATGACATCATGGTCAAGAGCGATAACTCAGAACTCTCGGGATTCAAATTCTGACTTGGCTACTAACTGGCTGTGCCACTTTGGGTAAATCATCTTGCCTGTGCCTTGGTTTTTCTTTCCTGTTAAAATGATGACAATAATAGTCCCTAACTCACACGGTCATTATGAGAATTAAGTCACTGAATTTATGAAAAGCTCTAAATCACATCATACAGTAATCCCCCAATAAATGTTAACTATTGTGATTCTCATGAATAATGATGTGATGGCCCTAACAAGGGCTTAATTTGTGCTAAACGGTGTGCTAAGCCCTTTACTTACAATATGTCCTTCAGTCCTTACAACAATTCCCCACTCCCACCCCCCAGGAGGTGCTTTTGTTGTTCTGGACCAGTGTACAGAGGAGACTCTGAGGCCAGGCACCCTCACTTCTCTCTCTCTCTCTCTCTCTCTCTCTCTCTCTCTCTTTCTCTGTCTCTGGAGCATGCATTCTCAAGCAAGCTAAAGTCATCACACAGGGGGTAAAAATTGGCTCCTGGTAGAGGCCATGCAAAAAGTATTACTCTTTTTATGTATAAAACACAGATACCTGTAGGATTTAAATAGACACACAATATATCTGTGCTCTTAACATTTCGTGGGCAGTAGGAGCATGGAAAGCAATAGGAAAAAGTGTCTGACAAGGCTTTCGGGGGAGGTGGTCATGAAAATAGGGCTAGGAAATCAGAAATCAGATGAGAATGTTTAGGAAGCCAATGAGAAGGCAAATCCAACCCAACCCTCCTACAGGTAATCAGGACAGGAATGTTCAAATTATTTTACCCTACCTCAATGTCAAGACCTGGCAGAGAGAACCCTACCTTTCACCATGACCTTGGAAGAAATGAGCCTAATATCTGAAGCAATGACCTTAAACTTTTTAGAAGAAAGGGCCTTTACAACCTCAGAGGTTTGTCACTATTCTTAGCACTGGTGGTATGTTCCCACAAATTGTCTTAGGAATAAGTCCTAAACCTTCTTTGACCTATGAATGTACAGATGGGCAACATCCTTAAGGGGTTGTGCCAGCAGACTCTTATCTCAGTTCTCCTGGGAAGCTGAGAGCCAGCTGATGAGAAGGATGAGTTTAGGCCCTGGCTAGCCCTCCCACATCTTGGAAAGGCTGACAGGACTAAATCTTCCCCAGGATTGAAAACATTTCCATCCCTATCACCTAAGCAGTCAACCTCTGGGCACTGAGATTTTAGCTGGAAGATAGGATACCCTGGGGCCAGGCAGGCTGCAGCAGCCATAGGGCAGCAAGATGGGAATCTGAGTTGCGCTCCTAATCCCTGAACACCCAGCTCCTCCCGCTGCCCTGCTCCTAATATTTTAACAAACCTACTCAGCAAAAGTTAAAATCATCCTGGAAGTTCTTCATACACAACATTTTGTGATTTGATAAGCTATGTCATCATAGCCATGAGACACCATTGCCATTTATTATTATAATTGCCATTGTATTATTATGATTAAGGAAGACAAGGAAGAAGGGGGTCAGAATTTGAACTTGGAACTTTCAGTCTTTTTCCCCAGAGGGATCTCAAAGACTAGAGACTTTCAAACTGATTTTGATTGTGATTAAACTTAGAAGATACACTTTATGTTATAAACCCATGTGTCAAACTGAAAGAAAAGTGTCCTGAAATAATACTTGTCCTTAGCATGAATAGAAGCATTTTGACATTCCCTATTCCCTACTGTAGTCTAGTATAGACTGACTTTTTTTTGGGGGGGTGGGAGTACTGGGGATTGAACTCAGGGGCACTTAACCTCTAAACCATATCCCCAGCCTTATTTTGTATTTTATTTAGAGACATGGTTTCATTGAATGCTCAGTACTTTGCTTTTGCTGAGGCTGGCTTTGAACTCATGATCCTCCTGCCTCAGCCTCCCGAGCTGCTGGGATTATAGGCATGCACCACTCCACTCGGCTTATAGATTATTTTTAAGGGTTCTCATACACACTAAAATGGTTACATGAGTTGCAAGCCAAGATCAAAAATACTGTCAAAGGTCACAAGTAATCCCTTAGAAAGCACAAGGGTTAAGAACCTGGATTCTGGAGTCAGACTAGCATGTTTCCAGCTCCAACATTCCCAGCCAGTGCTGTAGAAGTTTTAACTAAGTTCCTTAACTTCCTTAGTCCTGATTTTCCTTATTTTTAAGACAGGAATAATGTTTGTAGAATTCAGTCCCCAAGGACTGCTTTGAACATTTAGTTAAATAATGTCAGTAAGGAACTCAACTCATGCTTGGCATATAGAAATGACCACTAAACGGTAATTATCTTCATTATTACTGCTCATATTTTGGTGGTTGATTTTCATGAATATAGAAAATGTCATGTACACCAAGGTGTGATCATTTGAGGATTGAAAGCTGGATAAAGCAGAAGTGGAAATAAAATGCCAGGCCTAAAGAAAGAGGAGAATGTGCCCTGGAAGAAGAAAGGAAGCCTACACAAAGAGGGGCAGGAATCCCAGTGTACAACAAGGAAGGGGATATTATTCCAAGGGGATACATGATGTGTGTGTGTGTGTGTGTGTGTGTGTGTGTGTAAAAGAAAGACAGGATGAGAAAGAGGGAGAGGGAAAGAAGTGGGTGGCCTCAGAAATCCTAGCATATTTCCCTTCCTTGCATAAAGCCCAGGGCCTGTTTGCTTTCAAACTACAGCCAATTGCAAAACAAATTCCAGACTTGACTGCTGTGGCCTAGGCAAACCTGGAAGCTTGTGATGCACTAATCAAAAATTACACACTTGATTCTCTGACTGCCAACTCCTGTCCAAGGATGATCTTAAACACAGGTCTGAACACACAGTTTACCAACTCCTGACTCACAGGCTGTGTTTACTGAGCAGCTGAAATTGCTGGAGAACCTGCAGCAATAGCCCAGTGTGGCCTGCAAATCATTGTGTTCCAACCAGAAGCCACACACTAGGTCCTTGCCTCAGTTCAGGTGTTCCTTGGAGCCAGACAGTCTGGAGGAAGGGGTGTGAATGTTGAGCATGCGTGTGAATGCACATATGAATGTGTGTGTTTATGTGCCCACAAGGAACGCAGCAGCTAAACCAGACCATTCCTGGGAGCAGTGATGGAAGAGGCTGTTTTCCCAGACTGTGTACTGCTTGTGCCTGAGACTCGGGATTGGAAAAAAAGAGAATCATTACGAAGATTATGATCATCTTAGTAATGTAAAAATGACTAAAAACGTGGTGAACGCTTATTTTGAGCCAGACATGGTGCAAAATTCTTTAATTGCAAAATCATGCTTGCTCTTCTTATCACTGTACAGGATAGTGGTTACTAAAACCTCCACTTTGCAGAAAAGGAATCTTGGAATCCTGGAGGTTAAGCAACCAGCCCAAGGGCAAGCAGTCAGTTAGTGCCTGAGCAAGAACTTGGACAGTTTGACTTAAAGCATTGTCTTTAGGGAGGCAGACAACAAATGCCTTTCTATTTTGGAGAAAGTGGTCCTCTGAACCAGGCTCCAAGCTGCCCCAGATTCTCCATCTTGAGATGCAAGGGGGTTGCTGACGTTTTCACCCAGCCTCAGGTGTTGGGGACAAGTGAGGAGGAGCAGGGAGGAGAACTGGAAGGTCTTTCTTGAAAGTTCTCCTTGCAAGAAGAATAGAGTAAGGGTGCTTGAGGTGAAAGGGTGCTTGAACTTTGCAGATAGGGAAAAATTGAGACCCAGAAAGAGGAAATGAGTTGCTCAAGAACACAGAGCAAGTTAGTGGTGGAGTCAAGATGAGAATCTGCATCGACAGCCTCCCACTCTAAAATGTTCCTCCCATGGTCCCAATGACAGCAATAAAAGTCATAGCCAAACAGCAAACACATGTTGAGTACTTCTTATCTACTTGAAATGTGCTCTGTAATTTTATTGAATCAGTTATTCCTCACAACTTGATAGGCACCATCATTGTGCCCATTTTACAGCCAAAGCAACAGTGGCACAGAGAGATTAAGCAACTTGCTCATGATCACACATCAAGAAAATTTTCTGTGTTCTTCAAGGCCATAAAAAGGAGCTATTGTCCTACCCTGTCACCCTCTTAATTTCATTTGCCCGCAGCTGCCTGTTGTCTCCCCTCCACCTCCCCTTTCCTGGAGACCCCTAAGGGTTTTTCCTGGTCCTAATCTCAAGGGGTTTGGGCTGATGTAGGCAGAGAGGGTGTAGAAGGAGCCCTGGATGACCAGAAGCAGGGGTTTTGCCTTTTAAAGGCTGCTCTTCCCATCCTTCACTATTGCTGAGTAATGCTGGCCACCCCGTGACCTCCAGGCTGCTGTCAACTGCATCTGATAGGCTCTGTCAAAGGCGCAGTTAGACACAGCTCTAGGACTTATCTGTAAGTCATGACTAATAGCTTCACTGTACCCTTCAAAATAAATTCCATTTTGAATCAAGTGTCAACTTAGATGGAAAAGGCTTTTGTTTAATTCGGGTTATCTGGGTGGCATTTTTTTTTTTTAACTTCACCTTACCCTTTTTATAGCTGTAGATAATCTTTCTTTCTGTAGACAGGCCCGGAAATGTAACTATATTTATGAGTTAGGTTTTGCACACAGTCATCACTCAGGGGGAAGATGGAGCCGTAACTCACCAGGCCCTGAGCAGTCCCAGCCCCTTTATGCCCTCTGTTCTCCCTCCCCTACCCTGGTTCACCTGGAGTGCCAGCCAAGGTGACTCCCTCCGCAGTGGAATATAAGATGAGATTCCAGCCCAGATTTCAGCCAGGAGATGAAAAACAGAATAAGAAGGAGAAGTTGGGAGGCCAAGCATGGATGTGAGTGAGGTGGTTAATGACCCATCACCTCCCGCAGTGTCTGACCTGCCCAGAGCAGGAGATAGAGGCACCTGGTCTCTGAAGTCAGACACTTGATTTCCAGCTATGACCGACTCTAAGCAAGTTAATTGACCTATTTAAGCCTCAGTTTCTTTAACTGCAAAATGGAGATATTAACAATACTCCCTGGGAATATAACAAAGTTCTGAAGAATGTAACTTAAATCCAGTGCCTGGAGCATCGGGAGTATTAAAAAATGTTAGATGTACTTACAAGTATGTGGATCAACTTCAAAACACACTGAGTGAAACAAGTTAGACACAAATGAGTACATGTTGTATATATGAGTTCACTGATAGAAAGTTCTAGAACAGGCAAAACTAATCAACAGTGGTTTCCTCCGTGGTGAAAGATGAGGAGAGACTGAATAGGAAGATGTGCACAGGATCTTCCTGGAGTGATGAAATCCTGTCTTGACAGAGGTGTGCATCAAAAATTAATAAACTGTACCCTTAAGATCTGTAAATATTATGTATATAAATTATACTTTCATTTAAAAATTACCAGCAAAAGCCAATTATTATTCTACTTAGGTTTAACATTTTGTAATACAGCATCTTAATGAGGAATCCTTTAGTGATGGAGATAAAAATAGATTACATGAAAAGAGAGATTTATTGACTCTCTTAGCTGGCAAGTCCAAAGAGTTTGGCTTCAGGAACAGCTAGATTCCGTGGCTTTGTCTTTCTCCAGGTGCAGCCTACTTTCCACCACAAGGTCTTCTTTCTCAGGGAGCTTCTCCTGCATGGGTTCAGAGGGCGGCCAGTGGATCCAGATTTACTGACTTGCAGCTCAACAACCCTTGAGTGGGAGGGGTGGGCCGTTTGCTCCTGCAAAATCCTAGGGTTGATTTTTCGATGAAGAATGAGGAAGGAATTCTCCAAAGAGACATCAGTAAAACATAATGTCCCCCTCAGTGTTTAGGTATTATTGCTGCTAATGTTGTTCTCAAGCCTTCTGACCAGGATAATTAGATGAACTGATTTAACAGAATGGAAAACCAATCCTAACAAGGGCAAATAATTTTTAAATTCATGTTGGTCTTTTTATATGACATAATACTTTAGTCGTCCCAAGTCTCAAGCTGAGAAGACTCCAAAACATGTTTTATTGGGATTTCTGCAGCCCTGTTTCCATTTGCTGAAATCTCTTCTCCAACTGTGCAGGCTCTTCAGAGGAGCTATTTGGGGACCAATGGAACTTGCTATATGTTTAAGACCAGGGGTATTTACTTTCTTTTTGTCCTAATACAAGTTACCTCTTAAAATGCCCGATTGATATTTTCACACAGAAACCACACTATCTGATTCTGATTCTGATTATCTTCCTACTAGTTCCCGAACATAATTGCTTTTTCTCCTGCTGAAGTGTGACAGATGTGACAGTGTGTGACTTTGGGCTGTCATTGACCTCTTCTGTAAAATGGGGATGAGATTAGCTTTTCAGCCTGAATATCAAGATCCAAAGAAACTAATGCAAGTGAAGATATTTTGAAAATCACAAGTTTTAGGAGTAAAGGTTACTAGAAAGAGTCCTAAATGTCCAAGTAGAGAGACCCTTGCCTGGCTCCAAAGCCTCCTGCTGGTCACCAGGGTGGGCTCCTAAAGGAGAAACTTGCTCTCCATATATGCCCCAATCCAAGACTGAAAAGAGATGCTGAATTAACCCTCTCAGGAAGAGGCTGTAGCCTCCAAGCCCTACAGACCCTTGCCCAGCTCTTAGAGATACTTTAACATCGTCAGATTTAAGTTCCATGTACGCTCTGACTCAGCAGTTCCTCTGCAGATAATTTCCCTGACTCATCTATGCACATTAAAATATGTGTAAAAGAGAGCACGTTGCACCATGTTTGTAATAGAAATGCTGCAAAAATACCCAAGAGTTTGTTAATAAGGAGACATTCACATTTGTATATCTGAATTATGGAGTGCTTGGCAGCCCCTGATAAAGAATGAAGTAGGTCTGTAGCTCTGATGTGGAGTCATGTCTATAGCACAGCTATTTTGTTTCATGAGAAAGAAAAGGAAGGCAGGGAGGAAGAAAGGAAGGAAGGAAGATAGAAGGAAGGAAAGATTTGCAAAGCAAACCATTCATCCATCCTGTCAGTTAACATTCAAAACACGACTGGCCAACCCACCGTAGGTCAGGCCCACTCCTGGGAATACAACCGTGGGCAAGACAGACACAGTCCTTGTTCTCATGGAGCCTATATTTGATGTCAGTTTTGTTTTTCTTGGAGCCACATTCTCAGAAAATGCCTGCTTGCAATGACTACTCCGGAGAGTGGGATTTGGAGAACAGAATAGAGAGGGAGGCACTTCACTTCTTCCATCCTACATTTCTGTGCTATCTGAATTATTTTTATAATGAGCATTTATCACTTTGTAATTCTAGTAAAACCAATCAAGGAAACAAAATAAATGAACTGCGTGCACACTTGAGCACACACCATCCATAAAGAGCCAAGCTGGAAGGAGATACCCAGAAGGTAGGAGGGAATCCATGTGGGAGATAGATATCCTCCTCCCATCCCTGGGAAGCGGTCGCTGCAAGGAATTCTGGAGAACTGGCTACAGTGTTCCTTCCTCCAAGTGCTCCTGAGCCACCAACCAGGCCCAGCCTGAGCCTGAAGCATGTACCCCTAGGTCCTGGGTACAAAGGAGAAGACACCAGCTGGCAGGCATGGTCCCCACTTTGTGATAGAAGCTTGCCTCCCAGATCTGAGAGGGAAACCTTCACCCACCTTCATCATCTTGCCTTCTCCCTGCTCCTTCTAGGTACAGGACAACCCAGCAGGTCACAATGGAACCACAGGCAGTTCTCTTCACCTTTCTGTGCCTCATCTTATCTATAAAATGGGGATGGTGCAAGGAATAGTCAGGGTGAGGATTCAGTAAGTTAATACAAGGAAAGTGCTTAGACTAGTGCCCAGCGCACAGCAAGAGTTTAGTTGGTGTTACTTAATCTGTAGTTGTTAGTATGGCCTCTTACCAGAGAGATCCTCTAAGACAAGACGTGGAAGTTTTCTGGCTGTTTGTGCTAGGACCCCAGTGCCTTTGGATTATGATTATCATCTAGTAAATTTGCAATTTAGAGCTGAACATCTCAAACCCAAAGAGCCTTAGAGATCCCAGTTTACAGATGGAACCACTGAGGCTCAAGAGGCAAAACCTGAGCTCCTCCAGCTCACTTGGGGATAGAGAGAGAGTGGGAGGGACAGTGGGGGGGATTCATCCTCCTGCCCTGTGTTGAGGGATGTCTCGGTAGAAAGGAGACCTCTGAGGAGGTACTTACTTAACAATGCCTGCACCAAAGCAGCCTTGCTAATACAGTTGGATTTTAAACACCAAATACCCTGCAGTGTACAAATGATGCTATTAAAATTTTCCTGTGGTTTAGTATTATTCTCTTGTGGATGTGGCTAAATGCAAATTTCTTGCTATTGCATGTATTTTCATCATGGACCATACGGTTTTTTTTTAAACATTCTTGATTTTGAAATAATTTTAGCCTTATGAGTTGCAAAGATGGAGTTCCCACATAACTTCCATCCAGCCTTCCTAACATTAACATCTTACATAACCACAGTGCAACGATCAAAACTGAGAAATGAACATGGATGCAATGCTATTACCTGAACTCCACACCTTATTTGGATTTTTACTTCATTCTGGGATCCAATCCAGGCTACCACATAGCATTCAGTCATCATGTGTCTTTATTCTTCTTTAATCTGCACTACACTGACTTCAGCCTCCCAGGATGCTCAGCAGGGCAGAGAGACAGGGGGTGTGGTATACAGGGACAGATAGAGAATGCCTGGCCCACCCTACAACCTGAATTGTGTGCCTCACCCCACAATCAGCCTATCACCTCACCCTGTTCTTCCCCACCCATCATAAATCTATTATCAGAAATTGTTTATTTATTACTTGTTTATTCTCTGCTCCCTGAATATAGTGTGATTTCTATGGGGAAGGAACCTTAATCATCTTATTGACCACTACCACCTATATTCACAGTTCCTGGCATATAGTAGATGTTCAATAAATATTTTTGCACGAATAAAAAAAATGAATCAGTATTCAGAGTCTATATCTCTGAACCTACAGCTGTTTTTCTCCTTTTAGAATGCTTCTTGTGGCTGAGATGATTTGGGATTCTTCAAGGCAGCCACTCTCCAGCACCTCTTCCCCATACCGACAGCCCCATCAGCCTGGCTGAGCTGACTCCTGGCCTGTCAGTGATGTTCCATCTGCTGATGTTTCTGCCGTCTCTCAACTCCCAGCCCTAAAGCCCAGCTCACCCAGCCTCCCTGGTCACCTCTAAGCAGGCTTCCTTGCCCTTGTTCCTCTACACAGGTGTTGGTCCCTCATCCCCACTGTCACTTATTTCTCTAGGCCTCCACTGTCCAAGGTAGTAGCCACTGGCCATGTGTAGCTGTTAAGCACCTGAAATTTGGCCAGTCCCAATCAAGATGTGCTGTGAGTGCAAAGTACATACTGAAACCGAAAGAGTCTCAAAAGAATAACATGAAAATCTTGGTTATGTGGTAAAATGATAACAGTTTGGATATATTGGGTTAAATAAAAGAGATTATTAAAACTAATTTCACCTGTTTGCTTTTACTTTTTATCAAACTTCAAATTACATATGTGGCTAACCTCCTATTTTTCTCAGCCATCTCCACTGTAGACTAAATGTCTTATGAGCCTCTGTTTCATTTGCCACAGAATCCTCAAAACCAGGCATTGAATGGGCATGTAGTAGCTTCTCAACAAATACCTGTTTAATAAAGGAATATTTCCTTCTAGAGCTTTTTTCTCCAGGGAGGTCTCAAGCTCTCAGAGGACAAAGCAGGGATCCTGTCCACCCCACAAGCAAAACACAGAATGACAATTGGGTAAGGCACACATTTCTGAACGAAAGTGACCTGGAAGGTTGACACTTGACTGACGTAGGCTTCAGAAATGACCCTGGGTGGGTGCTGATGTGGGAAACAGGAAGTAAAACCAAAGGACCAAATTGGCAAATAAATGACAATGTTACCTTCCAAAAACAAAAACTAATGCAAAAGTTTTTAGAAGAACACTAGACTATAGCAGAAGAACTGCAGGACGCTGGTGGGGAAGTTCCCTCTTCCTCTGAAGACTGAAAGAGGCAGGTGGGAGGACTTTTTTTTTTTTTTTTTTTTTTGAAATATGTGCATGCCCCTTTATTGGTCTAAACCTCAATGACTATTGGTTTCAGTGACTGTTTCATCAAGAAATAAAAGCACACTTCATGCTTAAAAGATAATTACTGGGTACTTCTTAATTTGTAAAATAATGATAGAGCAGTTATATGTTGTATTCAAGTTCATTATTTCCTTGATTTGAGTATTCCACAGGTCAAATCCTAACTCTGAAACTGAACAGCTACACTTGATTTGATGCATCAGCCCATTTCCCATGACCAGCATTTCCACTGCGTCACTGTAGAAACTTACTCATGCCGTTGAGAGTGGGTTTTCTCCAATTACAGTTTTTTCCCTGCATGACAAAAGTCTCTCCTTATAAATCTACTCACTATTTTGTGGCCTGTCCAGATTTTAGAGCTTGCAATCCTTAGAAAGAGGATTGCATGAAAGTTGGCTGCATTGAAGTGCAAATAAGTGGGCTTACTAACCAGGTCATCATAAATGTTTAGGTGAAAGTTATGCACAAGCTGCTGTGTCAGGAAGTGAAGTCAGAGGGGAGAGACGGCCCCTGCCCTCCACAAGAGGTAGCTTACAGTCTGGCTGGACAGTTGAGATACTCCCCTATGTTGACACAGACTAGCCATTTTGTTGAAAACATCACCTTAAATTCCACACCTCAGGCTGTGGAGTGGCATGTTTTTGAACATGTGGCTCAAACCTGACCTTTGTAGCTGAGATCTCAGAAGCAAGTTCAAAATGTCAGTGTTCCAAAACGATGGCTTCTAAATCTCTCATCAACAATGCTTAGGCTTCTCTGGCATTCCTTTCGGCTGAATTTCTTGTCTTGCAAAGGTTTTTTTTCTTTTTATCAATTTATGAGTGAAGATTCATTTTGTTTTACCAAAGAAAAAATGGAAAGCACTAGACAGTCCACATTTATCTTGCTTTCAGTTTATGTTTCATTACAAATTTCCATTACATCTGACTCTCACATTTAACAAATCTTTGGATACATCGTTTTGGAGTTAAGACAATAATTTGCCTATGAATTTGACCAAAAAAAGGGGTAATGCTGAAGATCTGTCATACAGATATAATTTGCTACTGCTGTGATCATTTTCAGTAAAATGATCCAATTATACTCCACATAGCTTGTTATGAGGTTCCTTTCCTCAGCCAGCTGGAGAGGGAAAATAGTGTCATTAGTAAATGGCTGAAGTTTCCTTTGCACATCTCAAGGTCTGATTATGACAATGAATTGTAGGAACATCAAGCTCCAAACCCTGTAATCACTTATTTACTCAACAAATACATGTTAAGCCCCTGCACTTTGCAAAGACACTGGTAGGTATGAATAGGAGGTGTGAGACAGGAGTTTTCAGAGCCTGCAATTGCCAGGAGGCTGAAATAATAGACTGAAGTGGGCACAGGGCTCAGGTCCCCCATCTGTTACCTGGTGCAAAGGTAATACCGTTTTGGTATAGTCAGATCGTGTGAATTTTTTAAAAAAACAGAAACGTGAAATCTGATTTGAAAAACACGACTGTTGTCCCATGCCCTGTGATAATCAGGACTCTCTGACCAAGACGGCAGGCAGCCCAGCCCCCACGAAGCTTACAGCTAGCAAAGGAGGCAACAGTAGACAATCTGACAGAGTAGAGTGAGATCAGCGCTGTGATAGAAAGAGCTTCTCTGCTTTAGAGAGCATCCTCTGTGAATCTCAGCAAGGTCTTCTCCTATGAAACATGTGCAGGCCATAGACATTCTTCCCTTTGAAGGCCCCACCCCAAGACACATCAATCATATTAAAATGTGCCCAGTTCCAATATTAAATATAGAATTTTGTTGTTCCAAATATTCGAGTGCCTTTTTTAAAAAAATATCATTTTGACTTTGTGTTTTTCCTGTTTGGGAGTTGATTAGGTCTATCTCTTCTGCCAATATCGTCACCGTCTCCCGAAAACCCTGTAGGACCTGGTGGATAACATAATTCTAGAATCAGAGATGGCACCATAGATCTTGATAAATAAGGATATTTCTCTCAGGAGGAAAGGAGATGAAGGACTTTCCAGAAAGAATAGACAATGAGAGAAGGTTCAGGAACAGTCCAGAAAGGATAACATACACAGCCTTTGTCAGAGGCAGGTTAGAGAGAGATCTGGAAAGACAGGAAACAAATTTTGGAAACTGGGTGTGGATTTTAGAGTTTATTCTCCAGGAGGTGAAGAGACATGAAAGTTCTGAGAGAAGCTGGACCTGTCCAGAATGCTGCAGGGAGATAAATCCCAGTGACTCAGGAGCCTGAGGTAGGAGGATCACAAGTTTGAGGCCAGTCTCAGCAACTTGGCATTGTCTCAAAATAAAATATTAGAAGGGATAGGGTTGTAGCTCAGTGGTAAAGTGCCCCTGGGTTCAATCTCCAGTACCAAAAAACAAAAAATAAAAACCTTGGTTTAAAGAACAAGCCTGAGGACAGCTTGGTGTAGAATCCCCATTTGCTTCATTTCTTCTGGTCACATGGCCACCTCGGAGCTCTTCACTTTCTTTCCCTGCCTCCAGCTTCCCCAGGACCACATTCTATTCATCCTGCCTGGTTTCCAACAGTCCTGGACCTGGTTTCACTGTCTGGCTTTCTCAGTCCACATTTCATTCATTATTAAATTTACCTTCCCCAAAACACATATCCATCTAATTTTACACTGTATAGTTTATCTTTCTCCTGCAGAAAGGAATTATTTTGTAGAGCTTTAATGCCGAAAGAGACATTACAGGCTTTCCACCCTTCATTTCTCTTAAGTAAAGGATCTGCCTTAGGGAGGAAGACTGAGTTGCCAAGATCATCAGAATCAGGGCTGGAGTGGGGACAAGAATCCATGTCATCTGGTGCAGATAATTCTGTTTGTCTGCACTAGACCACATCCTGTGGGGATAACCTGGGTATTAAATTGACAATTAGGCAAAGACAGAAGCACCTCAGAAGAGACACTCTGTGGTCTGAATTGAGATTGATGTCCTCGAGGGAAACCTAGAAATACTTTTGGGCACAAGGCTTTGAAGTTTGCAATCCGGCCAGGTTGTCATGCACCAACTGGACTGATCCATGGACTATATTCCCATGGACTCCCCCAAACTCTGATTTACTTTCTAAGTCCATCCCAGGAAAAACAGTGGTCAGACACAGCCCTTAGTTTCTGGGTATTGTATCTGCTTTCCCCTACCATTTTAATGCAGAAGACTTCCCAGGCATCATGAATTTGGCATGAAATTCCTAAGGGAGTATAATACCAAAACCGTCTATGACAGTTTGTTAATGCCAACATAACTCACAGTGAGATGTAGTATTGTAGAGATAGTTGGGGGAAGGCAAAGTAGGCATAAAGTCACACCTAAATGAACTTCCTCCCTCACAGTTCTGGAATGGTCTTCTGGGTGGTGATCATATCCCTTCCCAAAGATCTCCAACAGGGGAAA
Organism: Geosciurus inauris; assembly: GCA_004024805.1. NCBI lineage: Eukaryota > Metazoa > Chordata > Mammalia > Rodentia > Sciuridae > Geosciurus > Geosciurus inauris. The sequence goes on from PVHX01007658.1 coordinate 49,454, forward strand.
CAGCACACCCTGCCTCCAAAGCCTCCACCTGATGATCTCTCATTAGATTCTGATTCTCCTATCAAAACTGCAATCCCTTCGACATTCATTTAATCCCTTTCTTTCATAGGTCAGTCCCTAAAAACCTGAAAATCACTGCTCAGCTGTGTTCTCCTCCTTCCGATTCTAGAAAACATCGCTGTCTCTGCTGACACTAGCACCAAGAACTCCCAATGTTAAAGGCAGGTTGCAGGGAAGGTTTCCTTAGACTTAAGGCCCCTGATTTTCACCCTGAGCTGGATTTCATCTAGGCTTTCTTGAAGAAGTTGGTAGCTCAGTTCTCTGCTGCCTCTTCATTTCTTTGGTGTGCCAGTGAACCTACTGAATGCAAAATGAGAGCTCTTCCCTCGTTTGAATCTGTGCTCACAGTCCCTAATTAAATAATAACTTTTCACAGCATTCTGCTGCTCTGAGCTTGAACAACACTTCCATTACCTCCTCTTACTGAAGTCAAAATTACAGACCTGTCATTTCCTGGATTTTCTCATAAATGCAAGCATTAAATTATATCTACACTCACCCATTAGTAACTTCTCTTTGTGGTGGGTGTTTTAATGTCTTATAATGACTCTACTATCTCTTCGACTTTCCATCCCTCTCAGAATATTAATGAATTCTACCTTGTTCTAGAGCTCCTGTCTAGTTTGTCTTCTAATTTCTTGATGTAACATGAATTTGATTTCATAAAGTTCTTTCTTCTTTTTTTCTGGGGAAGAAAAAGAGAAACCTCTTTTCTTATATAGAAAAGTTGTCATGCTTCTGAGTAGGGTGAGAACTTGAGAGGAGAGAAATCATCTTTTGGGTTTCAAATTGTCTTTGCGCAAAAGTGACCCTTCAGTCACAATCAGATTGGACCCTCTCTCTGAGGAATTTAATCATTTTTTGTCACTTGCCCATACTTTGATGACAGTACTTGTGCTCTGTTTGTATTACCCATATTTGACTCTTAATCTTCACAATATCCCTGAGAGAGGTCCTATGATTGTTCCCATTGTAGAGCTGAAGAAACTGAGGCAAAGAGGTTACTGGAATTCCTCAAGATATCAGAGTTAGCAAGTGCCAGGTGCAGTCTGAACCCAAACAGTCAGAGTCCAGTTATCTATCAGGGTTTCCTGAGTTATAAATGATAGAAGCTCAATCCAAAAATCCTTTGGCAAAAAAGAGGAGTTTCTTTCCTCATAAAATAAGTCCTTGAAAACAACAGGAAGGGAGAGATTCTCTGGGATGGCTGAGGCTGGGAATTTGACCGTCCTTAGGACCCTGTCTCTGATTGCCTGAGCGTTTCCACAGTTGCTTCAGGCTGGCTTCTTCCATAGGGCTAGTGTTCAGTTTGCCAATCATGCCTTTGCTGTTGTCACCCTGTCTGCTTCACCACAAAAAGAAAGCTCTTGCTTGCAAGCACTAATTTTAAAAAAATTGGTAAAAGCATGCTGATTGGTTGACTAGGGTCACATGCCCAGCCCCTGACCAATCGCTGTGGACAGGAGAATGGGATACTAGGATTGGCTCTGCCTGAATTAAGTGCCCATCTTTGGATAAGTTATTGTGGAGAGTGAGATAATATAGTCTCTGGTCCAAAAAAAATTTATACAGTTATGGAATTTTAAAAAAAAAGAAAGAAAATAAAAAGAGAAACCGTTCCCTAAAACAAGGGGGATGGCGCAGCTTTACCACAATGATGATTACTGCAAGCTGAACAACCACCCCAAAGAAATATAAAACTCGGGAAACTATAAAGGGCAAGATAATTGTTGGTTTTGAAACAGATGAACAGATCCATGGATCTGAGAACACTCGACTATAGGTCAGCAGTCTTCAGAAGCTGAGGACCAGGTTCCCCATTCGGGTGGGATGAAGATAGTCCACCTGGCTGAAGTCCCCTGAGACGTGCTTTGCTCATTTGTGTAGCCTGCCTGGCCCCTGCTGGCACTTGAGTCTGAGGCCCATGGCTTACTGAGTGTGTCACCAAATGGCACATTCAATCATTGCAATGACAAACCGGAGCATCCGTTTCCTCCATCCTACTTGGCCAAAGGCCAAAGAAGAGGGCTAATGCTCTAAAGAAGAAAAATCCAGAGCAAAAGATCTGGCAGTTAAAAACAGTTTTCCTGACAGAATGGCTTATGGCATTTGACAGAATTTTTCAAGGCGCAGAAAAACAAGTTTGACAGAATGTGTTTTAAGCAGAGATCTGTATATGACACTTTCAAAGTCAATCACTGCCAGCCTCTGTGTGGGGTGCGGTGACTTCATTTTTTTTCCTTCTTCTTTCCACCCAGAGCCTCAGTCTGCCCTCTGCAGATGGTTGTATGAACAGGCACCCCCACTTCCCTCCTGTTTTCACTCATTTCCATCGCTTGTAATGACGTTCTGCAACTCCTGGAAAACCAGAAGCCCTGGGGCATTGCACGACACCAAACTTTACAAACTGTGGCCCCAGAAATTCTCTACTGAAAAAAACAAGAGGTTTTCTGGCAAGATACCTGCTGAAAGCCTTCTGAATTCAGAGAAGAGAGGTTTTTGGGGTTTTTTTTTTTTTCCCTCCCCCTGAGAGGCTGGGATGGGGCTGGCTGGTAGTGGAAAACCAGGATGAACGTTTTATGCTTCTCATTTCATCTTTATTTTTCTCCACATCTGAAGCTACAAAAAATATAAAAGAGCCATTGTAGGGAGGAGAGGGCAGTAACCCTGAGCTGGGAAGTGGAAATCGAAGGGAGTGGGTGATCATTTAGGAAAAGAAATCACTGTAGTCGAGCCGAACTGGTCTTTCAATTCTGATTTCACCAGGTGACCAGGGGAAGATGAACCTCTTGCTTCTATTTACAGTATTATTGGTTCCGTTATCATATTTGAGGTGGCTGTAAACTTGGCTGCCAGTGACCGTCCGTCTCCTTCCACTTCCTCTTTTGGAATAACAACCCGTATTTATGCAGTAGACTCGGTTTTCCTGACTGCTTTGCTGGCCCTCTGGGCACCATTGTTCTCCCTGTGACTTGTGTAATTACCCCGCTACATTTCTAAATGATTTCACTGCTTATTTGTATGTTTTCCCTTCATTTCTTTGAGAGAGAAGAAAACAGTTCATTGTTCCCTAGTTGCACCCCTACAAACTCTCAGCTTCAAATTAGTATTATACTAAGATCATTTAGTCCAACCTCTCATTTTGATGATTGTTTGTAAAGGCAAGAAATACCGTCTCTATCAAATCTAGCTGTTGGCCAGAAGGAAGTGAAAGTGTGTTTACTTTTCATCTTTATTCAAAATTTATATAACCTGGGCTTAAAGTCATCCTTAAGCTAATAAGTGATTGTCTCTCACATCAGATTCACCCATTTATCCACCCATTCATCCATCCATCATTCATCCATTCACCACCTATCCACCCACCTGCCCATCATCCATTTCATTCATTCAACATTTTGTTGAGTGGCTACTATGTGCCACTCACAAACATGTCCCTTGTTCTTCCTAACTACAAGTAATATTTTTTCAGGCCAAAGCCCATCTTTGGTGTTTTCATTCATCCCAGTAACCATATGGAATCAGCTGTATCACAAAACAGCTACTATGTGGAAAACAATTTTTAAAATATCCAAAGCAATTTGATGAGGCAATTATTAAGTGGGTCACTGGGTTCTATTTGATTTTTCTGGAGAGTATTATTCCTAAATCCATAAAAGTCATTTCTAGTTGTGAAAGTAAAGTGTGACTGTTTCTTCAAAAAGAAGAACAAAAGGAAGATAAAAAGATGAGAACATTACAGATGACCCCTTGTGAAAGTCCCTTTGTTCTCCAATAACCTTGGTCCCTTCCTTTCTCCCTAAGGTCCTCATGTTAGGAGGTCAGATTTTCAGACCTTTTATACACATTTATATACACAAATATAGTGTGATACAACTTATATCAAAACACACACAAAATACAGTCATGCATTTTTCCATGGGTAAATGCAGATGTACATTTTCTCTGAATTTTTGTAGCAAGCGATCTCAGTGATCTCCCACAGATTCAGGAGAAATGGACAGGGCACATGGGTTATTTGTTCCTTGCTTTTTGGCATAAATTTAAACAGTTATGGCTAAACATTAGGGCTTTAGTGTCAGCAGTGTCTGGGCTCAGGTCAGAATGAATTTGGCATAAATTGGAGAAATGTAATTTGCTTGGATCAATTAAAATTTTAAACTACCTGCGTTTACAGTGGGTCCTACATTATCATTTGTCCCCAGTGTTTGTCCTTAGTAGGGACTGGGGATTCAAGAAAGTAGCATATTACCACTCTGATTTTCACAGGCTTAGTCTTTCCCCCACAACTCACTTGCTCTTAGCTCACTGTCCCTGAATTGAGAACATAAAAATTGCCACCCAGGGAAAAATAACTTGAACAAGAGAGAGTCTTAAAGCATGAGCCTCTCACTATATCAAGCCCAAACTGGCAGTGGTCGAGGCATTATAAATAGGGCCTTAAGTCACAGTGTTAAGCTTGCTGTCGTTCTGCAAGAAGTCTTTCTTTCAGCACTTCCTTCACATCATTTATTCATTGTGTTTTCTCTTTTTGCTTCGCTCTTGCAGTATTAATTATAATAAATTTATTTGCCTTCAACACGGAGAGTTAATTCTTCACCCTCTGCCCCAACTCTTATCACTTGCTGTGTACTCCAACGTGGATTAAGAAAGCCTGGATATCATTCTTCAACTCAAACATAGCCAAATAATAATATGTGAAGAAGTTTACAAGTTGAAAGTCTTTAAGCTTAAAGAAATACATGTCTGACTCCAGAGGCTGAGGCAGAATTTCAAGCCCAACCTGGGCAACATAGCAAGACTCTATCTCAAATACATCAAATACATACAATGTATCTGCATAGACTAAAGGAACAGAATAGAGAACCTAGATATAAATTTGTGCATCTACAACCAATTGATTCTCAACAAAGTTACTAAAAACATACATTAGAGAAAAGACAGCCTCTTTAAAAAATGGTCCTGGGAAAACTATGTATTCACATGTAGAAGTTTAAAACTAGACCCCTGGGGGGCAGGAAAGGGGAATGGGTATAGTAAAAATGGTTGATAAAAAATATATATAAATATATGTATATATATATACTGTTCATTGAAAGTGCATATAAAGGTGTTTAATATGAAGAATGTAATCTGCTTATAATTTTGTGCAAAGTTAGAAAAATTATGATCGTAACAATTTTTTTCTATTTGCCTCAACAAATGTTTTCAGTGAACAGTGTGTACAGCTTCTGAAAATTTGTTTTTTTCTGTTATGTTTGATAACATGTATTAAAATGAAACTTTTGAGAAAAATAAAAAAATAAAAACTAGACCCCTTTCACCTTGCACAAAAATCGAGTCAACTATGAATCAAAGACCTTAACTTAAGACTGGAAACTCTGAAACTAATGGAAGGGGAAACCCTGTAAGAGACTGGTATAGGCACAGATTTTCTGGGCAGGACTTTCAAAACCCAAGAAACAAAAGCAAAATTTAACAAATGGGGTTCTATCAAACTAAAAAGCTTCTGTACTGCAATGGAAACGATCTGAAGAAGAAACCCATAGAATAAGAGAAAATCATTGCCAGCTATTCATTTGATAGAGCATTAATGTTCAGAAAGGATTAAGGATACAAAAAAGTTAACAAATACAATCCAATAAAAATGGACAAACACTCTGAACAGATACTTTTCAAAAGAAGAAATACAAATAGCCAATATATCTATGAAAAACTCTTCCATATCATTAGCCAATCAAAGCAAAAATGAGATACCATCTCATAGTTAGAATGGCTATTACAAGGGCCAGGCATGGTGGCACATGCCTGTAATCCCAGTGGCTTGGGAGGCTGAGGTAGGGAGATCAAAAATTTAAGCCAGCCTCAGCAATTTAGCGAGGCCCTAAGCAACTCAGCAAGACCCTGTCTCTAAATAATGCCCCTGGGTTCAATCCCTGGTACAAAAAAAAAAAAAAAAAAAAAAAAGATGGCTATTATAAAAAGAATGTTGGGGGGAAAGGAACACTTATACACTGTTGGTGGGAATGTAAATTAGAATAGTCACTATGGGAGACAGTATAGAGGTTCCTCAAGAAACTAAACCAGAACTACCATATGACCCAGCCATGCCACTCCTAGATATTTATATATATCCAAAGGAAATGAAATCATAATACAAAATAGATACCAGCATGCTCATGTTCATTGCAGCTTTTTTCAGGATAGCTAAGACATGGAATCACACTAGGTGCTCCTCAACAGATGAATGGATAAAGAAAATATCATATTATATATAATGGATTATTATTTAGCCATAAGGCAAAATTCAATCATGTCATTTTTAGCAAAGTAGATGGAACTGGAGGACATCATATAAAGCAAAATAAGCCAGATACTAAAGAGACAAATATCCCATGTTGCCTCTCTTGCTCTGCCACTGAACCATATTGCCGGGCTCATGTGAAAACTAAAGAACAAAGTAAATCAATAAAAAGTCAACTTAAAAGTAGAAGAGGGTTTGCTGGGGACTGGGAAGGGGTGGAGGGTTGGGGTAAATGAAGAAGAAAGGTGGATGGATATGATCAATTCATGATGTAGGCATATCACAGTGGTCACTAATCTGTACAACAAAAAAATTTAAAAACTTGTTCTGAATTATATATCAGCAGGACCTAGATATATATTCAAAGAGTCTATGTAAATATGAATAATTTTGTATGTTATCCAAGAATCTGTTAAATTATACATTCCTATAGCATATTTTTCCAATTAACCCAGAGTCCTTGTTTTTTTTTTTGTTTTTTTTTTTTTGTTTGTTTGTTTGTTTTGTCTTGTACTGGGGATTGAACCCACCTGCCAGGGGTGCTTAACCACTGAGCCACATCCCCAACCCTTTTCATATTTTATTTAGACACAGTGTCTCACTATGTTGCTGAGGCTGGCTTTGAACTTGTGATCTTCCTGCCTCAGCCCTTGAGCTACTGGGATTATAGGTAAGCAATATTGTGCCCAGCTGGAGTCATTGTTCTTTAGGCAGCTTTTTTTTTTTTTTGAGAGTAATGATTATACATTTTTAATAGTCTTAGTTTACTATAAAAAATTAAAGTGATGCCAAATCTATAAAGTAAGTAAAAGAATTACCCCAAATTTAACCCCCCAAAATAGATATCATTAAAATAATGTGAATATTTTGAAAATTACAAGAATATAATTCCAAACATCTCTTTCTCTTTTGAATACATACAGATGGGAGGCCAGATAAATCCATTCAAATACATGTCTATGAAGTGAATGATGCTGTATGTGCTATTTAAAAAATAAATTTAATTTTATTTGAGTTAAATGGGGAAAATTGACTTTAAACTGAAAGAATTTATAAATTTCAAGTAAAAGCTTCTGTACCACCAGAGGTATTACTTTTTCAAAGGGCCCAAAATAATAATGATAATTAAACTTTGAAAAAGTTGAAGTCTTTTATGTTTAGCTATCTAAATATTCCCTTCCCCTATTTTGTTAGTGTTTTTTTTTTTAATTTTCAAGATTTGTGACATTGGTGAGCTATCCCATAATTGTAATTTCCAATTTATTTAGTACTAGTTTACATTTAAGTGACTCCAGTGCTCAAAAAGTACACTTTCCCATGGCTTCTCTACCTTTATTTCTTTATTTTTAATTCTCTTAATCAGTTTTACTTTGTTGTTGGGTTTTTTTCTTCTAGGGGACCCTGAGTGGGTGTTATTTTCTCAGAATGCTTTCCTGTTGAGAATCTCTTTTGGTGTTGCTACAGCCAAATGACATCTTGTTGGAGTATAATAGGTTAGGAAAAGATGTTACATCCAGACCCTGAGAAATGAAGAGTGATGCTGACAGTATCTTAGTCGGTTGGGCTACGGTGATCCAAATATAGACATATGGAGGAGAAATAGGAAGAGGAGTAAGAGGAGAGGGAGGGGCGGAGGAGAAAGGGTCCTCTGCAGGAGAAAAAGGTCCCCTGGTTCTTTGTGGGTACTGAAGAAAGGCTGCCCAGCGGAGTCAACCTGCACCTGTCCCAGTTCTTGGATCAGCTGCACTTGGAATCTAAAGGAAGAGGAAAAAGGGCCCCACGAAATGACAGAGGCCAGGATGGAAGGAACTAAGGAGGAAACTCTGCCACCTGAAAGCCAAACTCTCTAAGGAATAAAGCAGGGTACAACTAACTAAATAAACAAATCAGAACAAAAGCAAATGAAAAGGGACGGTGAGGCTGGGAGGAAATGAAAAGCTGATGATCAGCACAGCTGGCCCATTCAGAACAAGCTTAATATCTCTCAATTACGAGACGTGCTCTGCTCTTCAAGAACACTCATACCCGTTTCCTCATTCAGTCCTCACAGCCACCCTGCCAGGTTGACAGAACAAGCCTCATTTCATGGAAGAGGACACCAAGCTGGGAAATGGCAGGCTGGAGGCACATGCTAATCCAAGGGGATTTTCTATGTGATGCTGCCTCTGGTATAGTCAACAAACAATGAAAGAAGGGGGAAAAATACAAAGATGATAAAACTAAGAAACTTTAGACAACTAACTTTTCTTCTGGTTGCCTTTTGCAAGATGGTGGCTGGGGCCAACCATGTAGTGGACATCTGTCATCTCGTCTACCTGGCACCTCTGCCCTTCATAACAGCCTGACACTTTCTTATTGGTGAATTACTTCCTGCCCTGCCCTACTAGGGATAGTCTTGGTGCAAAATCATCTCACATGCTCATCTCTGACTACTGAGACTAAGTGACCCGAACATGCTAGGTGGCCTGGAGAAGAGTAGTCTCTCCCTAGACTTTGAATCTTAATAAAGTACTGAAAGCAAAGGTGTGTTTGGAAGTCATTCATCATGGCAATGGTGGGGGCGAAAGTAGCCATGGCACCCTTACCAGATGGAATAGGTCCTGCCTATTATGGCTCTTTCATAAATCTCCATTTGTATAAAAAGGCAAGTTGCTTTCTGTTGCATGCAGTCCAGAACCCTGATGCAAAGGGTTTGGCAGAATTTATCATCTTTGCAAAACTCCAGTCTCACACTTAGTCTGAGAGGCCCTAAATGCACATCCAAGGAATTAGCAAAAAGGAAGGGAGAGATAGATCTTTTTGGGGTCATACAGCTATAGGTGAGCAGATTTTGAATTCAGCAGATGCTTAGCAGTTGTGGTCAAATCACAGTGAAAAGCCCCTGGATGTCTGGGGTGATTGATTGGTGGTTGCTAATGCTAAGGCTTGAATACATATGTCCCTCCAAAATTCATGTTAGAACTTAAACTCCAAGGTGATGGTATTAAGAGATGGGCCCTTTAAAAGATGATTAGGCCAAGAGAGCTTCATCTTCTTGAATGGAATTAGTACCCTCCAGAGAGCTGCCCAATCCTTCAGTCCCTTCTGCCCTGTGTGGACACAGCTTTCATCCCCTCCCCTCTGAAGGGTGTAGCAACATGGAGTCATCTTAGAAGCCACGAATGAGCCCTCACTAAACATTGAATCTGCCAAGGCCTTGATCTGGGATTTGTCAACTTCTGGAACTCTGAGAAATAAATCTCCATTATTCCTAAATCACACAGTCTGTGAGACTTTGTGACAATAGTAGGAACAGGCTAAGCAGGAGCCAAGCAGAGGAGTTCTTGTCCCAAGGGAGAACCTGGGTCTAAAAGTTGCATTAAGCTAGGGTTGCCTGAGGGAAAAGACAGAGGCTTTGTGTAAGAATATTCCAAACAACCTATCTCTCACAAAGCTTGCTTAAGATGCCATTTCTCCCTCCAAACTATTCCCTGCACCCACAGAGTGGCAGGCATCTGCAGAACGTCTACCCTTCAATTATGTCTGCTGTTTGTGGCAAAGCAATGCTTGAAAGAACCTGTCTGTGAAACATCTGGAAATCAAGGCTGAAGCCTTCACCCTCAGACTCTGCACAGGAACCTCGTCCACTCCCAGGGCTGCTCATAAATATGCCTTTTCCATTTCGTGCCAGAGCTTGTTTCTAGCATCCTCATCGGAGTGGCCTAGTGCTCAGCCTGTGTAAATCACACCGGCAGCCCACTTCCTCCTAGACTCTGTCCTGCTGTCCAGTCAGACTGTTCCCCCATGGGGCAATGCAAGGAAGCCTCCTTAAGACTGTGGGTTTTCTATTTCTCTCCTCTTCTCCCTCTTGATGTGTGAGAAGAGTTGTTTGTGGGGAACAAAACAAATTTTTTTTCATTGCTGTGGTGTTAAATGGAAGAGTATATTTGATGGGAAAAAAAGTTTTAAAATTTGACTTTATTCATTTCCTCTTTCTCAAAAGGGCTGCTTGCAAAACAGAGATGAGAAAGAAAAAATGAGTTGGGCCACAGCAACAGAAAATGCACAGCAGACACTGTTTGCTCTGGTCACTGTTAGGATGAATCCCACACTGGGGGCTCACTAACTAAGGTGGGAAGGGGCATTGGAGGGACCATTGCTGTGATGTGGCAATGTTTCTTTTTCTTCTCCTTCATAGCACTGAGAATAAAATATAGAACCTAAGGGACTTTGGTAATGTATGCTGATGGTCTTATTTCATGCTAAAGATGTCCAGAGAAGTAAAATCATCTACCCACTCACCATGTCACACAGCTGGTTAGAGATAGAGATGAACTTACACTGGAGACCTCTGGACAAATCTGTCCAGATCACAGAAGTAAAACTCCCCCCTAAACTATTCATTTTTCAGGCTACATTAAAAATATATGGTCTTGTTTAAGTGCCAGATTTTAAGAGGGACTCAATAAATACTTTCCAGATGAGTTAATGCTGAAAGAATTACTTTGACAATTTGGATGAGCTAAGGAAGAATGATGGAGGGATCTGGGAGCTGTGTCGTTTGAGAACTGGCTGGATTTGTTGGAAGTCTGGAGAAGGGACAGCAATGGCACACAGAGCTTCTGTATTCCCATATGTCTTTCCTTGCCCACCAACACTTAGCCCAGAGTAGGCATGCCATAAATATTTGTTGTGTGAGTGAATTAATTGTTTTACTTAGAGAAGAGAGGGCTGGTTTACTACAGGCTGCTTCAGAAAGCTCAATAATAGCTAATAAGTAGGACAGTTTCAGAGAGCTGCTGTCTCTGGGGAAAGTGCATGGCATATGTCAGAGCTGAAGGAGAAGAGTGCTTCTCATATTTTGGTATGCTCTTGAATCACCTGGGGGTCTAAATAAAAGGCAGATTCTGATTCCTTAGATGCCTTGGTCCATTTTGTGTTGCTATAGCAGATTACCACAGATTGAGTAATTTATTTAAATAAAAGAAATGTATTTCTTACAGTTCTTACAGTTCTAAGAAATTCAAGTCTAAGGGGCCTCTGTTGCATTATAACATGGCAGGGGGCATCACCTGGGCAAGAGAGAAAGCAAGAGGTCAGTCGCCCAACCTCAGGCTCTTATATCAGCATGAATCCATCCATGAGGGTGGAGCTGTCATGGCCTAAACACCTCCCCTTAGGCCCCACCTTCCTACACTGGGTGCATTGGGGATTGAGTTTCCAACGCATGCTTTTGGAGGGACACCTTCAAACCACTGAATTACATTTGGGATGGAGCTGATATTCTGCTCTGTCAATGGACTTCCGAGTGATGCTGACACTGCTGTGTGGGGACCACCCTTTGGGCAGGGAGGATATACATGAAAATCATTCAAGGGAGGTTAGCATCAATAATCATTTTGGGTCACTTCCATCAAAGATTCATGAATGCTGAGCCTCTTATAAGAAAAAACGAATTTGAGAAATCTGGTAGGTTCTGATTTCCAGGCATACAAATTTATTTTTATATTTACGTAAATCCAGAGATCTCTGCTGGGAACTGTGATTGAAGGAAGGGGAGGCATGTCTCTGTATTCTCACACCAGAAGAGAAGCATGCCTGGTGCCTCTGAGTCTACTAAAATACTCAGCATATGTGTACTGCATTTCACAACAAATCTGCTCAGTTTGATGCATTTTAAACCTGTCAAATGCTTTACAAGCAGGAAATACATTACTCATGCAGAATCCACAAGACACTTAGAGCTACTCTCAGTAAAATGATGTCTTTTATACTCCCATAGCTTCTCTATTAGATTTGTTTCTGTCTAGTTTTTCACATTTGTCCTGATGCTGTTCCCTGACCTGGCCCTGGAGAGCCCAAGAAAATTGTCCTCCAGCCACATGAGCTGAGCACACTATCCTTTCCTAACCAAAAGGCAACAGTACTAAGACAGAAGGCCAGTTCTTCCTCTCCAGATATCACTGCATTGACAGCTCTGGTTAGGGAGAGAGGAGGAAAGAGGAGGAGGGAATTGCATTTGTTGAACACCTACTATGTGCTCATTCTGTACATTTTCCCTAAAAGAAAAAATGCCATTAGAGGAGGGATCAAAAGAGAAAAAGAAGTTTGCATGATGTGCATAGGCATCAGAGACCAGTAAACATTTCCCAGGCTGCTCTACATCCATCTACACACAGGTTCTGACTTTGCCTCTGTGTCCAGAAATCCTGGGGGCCAAGTTTGCCCTGATCAAGGCTGCCCAGGGAGATCTAGTGATGATGGGTCCAGGTTGTTTTGGTTTGGTTTCGTTTTCCTCTAGCACTGTCTGTTCCCAGGAGAGGGCTACAGATAGCAAGTGCAGAAGTCCTGCCTGGATTCTGTCCTCACAAAAATTACAGATCCTCTCTTGGAGACAAATTGCAAGAATGTCACTGCCCAGACCAAAATGCTGTGGCATGAAGACCCAATTATTAATGCCGCTGATTTCAGGTCTATTTTTGATCATCAAGGAATAGGATTTTGTTTTGTTTTGTTTGTTTCAGGTTGAAAAGGGCTAAATTAATAAGCAATGATACATGTCCTTTGTGGCCAATTGCTCACATTAGCAAAAAATGTCCAAGATAAGAATGACAAAAATAATGAAGAATAACAATGCCACCATGACCTTTTAGCAAATGGAGGAAACCACACTTCAGCAGGGACTCATTTTTCTAGCTTTCATGTTTTTTAGCCACGGGAAGTAAAGAAAGTATTGCATCCTACCCTTTAATTCACTGTTTCCCCCATCCAGTTTCTATTTACTGGTAAATTAAATAGCTGTAATTTACAGGCTTTTCTTACTTTCCTTGCTCCTTTAAGCCCTGCTTTCAAAAGTCTCTCAACTCTTCCTCTACCCCTCCACTCAAATTTCTAACCCATTTCTTCCAAAGAAAGCTTATATAGATACTGTTTAATTTATGTAAGGTACTCTGCATGTAGTAGGTGCTCAATAAATTCTGAGTTGGATTCAATTAAAGCACCAGTATTTCCTTATCTTAGTCTGAGCCTGATGGAGATTTACAGAATCTGGAAAGTGTACTGATGATACCTTGCCTCCCCATCTAGTTTGTCCTCTTGTGTGTTTGTTACTCCAGACTTGTAATTGAGATTCCATTCTCATCTGAAACCTCAGAAGAGTTGCCCAGAAGGAAGAGCTATTTCTCCCTAAGTACTGTGTTGGATATGAAGCATAGAGCCCAGCTTGAATCAGCCACAGCAGCCTGCATCTGTCAACAAAAAGGCCTGTGGGTCAAACATAAGGGACCTTCTGATGGAGCCATCCTGGCAAGGCCATTGTAGAAGAAAGGAGTCACATACTTGCAAAATGAGGGCAGGGGCCAAGCACACCAGCCAAATCTTCTGAAATCACAAAATTAATCGTGAGCTAAAATAATCTCTCTTTGCCTTTTTCTTTTTCCCTCTTTGTAAACAGCTCTGCTCTTGGGGCCACTCCCTGACCACAGCGGCCCCTAGTGGAAACAAGCTGGAACAGGCAGGACTGCAGCAGAATTCCCAAGAGGAAGGCTTTAGTGTTTAGATTGTACTAAATATGTCTTCAGACGTTAACAGGAGCCTAAAACCATCCCACCTCCAATCTCCTCGATGCTGATGGGGGTTGGGGAGACATGGAGTCCATGAGCCCCTGGGGTGCAGACCAGAAGGCTCATAGGGTTAGGGGGTATCCTCAGTCAGTCTCCAGGTCCCCTGGCCCAGTGTGCCCCATGCACCTGGAACCCAGTTCTGACTTGATCTTTATCCAGAAGAATCAACTGTCAGAGAGTGAGGGGTGGAACGCCAGGCCTGACCCAGGGGCTCACATTTTTGCTTCTATCCCCACAATCTCACAGGTGGTCACCACCAGCCAAGGTGAGAAAAACATGAGAAAGCCCTTTATTAAGCAGCAGGATGGCTTCTCTCTTTCCCATTCTGTGAATGACTTAACAAAACCTCACATCCCTTATTTACATAACAGCTGGAGCAAGTTTTCTTAAAGAAAACCTAAATGCAAAAGCTTATTTGAAACCACATCGTAAGAGAATCTCTGGAAGCCTAAGCTCAGGTAATGAATTTATGCCACAATTACATTCCCTCAAAGGAAGTCTAAATAGTCAGTTCTCTCCACAATCCCCCAACATAGAATTAAAGGATAGTCAGAGGAACCAACCTCCTCACAGTCTGGGAAAGGAGGGAAAATAAATCTTTGAATACCTACTGAGCACTGAGACTGTGATAGGTGCTTCCCTCACCAATCTGTCTTAGTCTGTTTTCCATGCTATAACATAATACCTGAGGCTGGGTGCTTTCTAAAGAAAAGAAGTTTCTTCCTTATAGTTCTTGCAAAAGGAAAGTCCAGGGTTAAGGGGCTTCTTGCTGGTGAATACTCTCTTCAGAGTCCTGAGGTAATACAGGGTGTCATGTGGCAAGAGAGGTGCATACAAGAGACAGAGCTAAACTGGCTTTTATAAGAGACCCACTAATTCCCTAAACCACAAATGGATTCCCATTCATGAGGGTAGATCCCTCATGATTCAATCACCTCTTTCAAGTCCCACTGATCCCACCTCTTAATACTCAACAACAGGGATTGGTGGGGCTTCAACAGTTTTGGTGGGGACATTCAAACCACATCACCTCATCTCACTTCAGACACATGTAGAAAAAACCAGCATGTAAATAATTCTTCTGGATGGGAATTGACACAAGGAACGGAACTCTAACCCTTGATCCTGCCATTAATTGGCTCTGCAAATGTTTGAATTGATTCAAACACAACTGAAACTGAGCTGGGAAATTTTGGCATCAATTAATATACTCTGATAAAGTTAGCAGAAGATAACTTTGATTTAAGTTCCCAGAAGAAAGAGATCGAGAGGAGGAGGAAGGGAGAGAAGGAGGGAGAAAGGAAGGAAGAAAAAAAAGAAGAGAAATTAGCCCTATGCTTTCTGCTTTAAACTCTCATAGAACATACAGGGCAATTCCCTTGGAGCCTATTATCAAGGCCTCAGAAGATGATAAGCCCACTGGGAAAAGCCAGAGTTCTGAGTCTTGGGGGAAATGTGAATGAGTCAATAAAGGGACTGCATATCCTTTTGACAATGTGCAAACTTGGAATTGGTGTGGCATGCTTTTCAGCCCTTTGAAGGATGGATATCAGAACAAACAGGCTGGGAACTCAGGGGTCAACTTCCAAGCCAAGGTCCCAAAAGATCCAGGCATTTTAAGATGGTGCCTCTTCCCATGATACCTTTGCTGAGCTTTTGCTTTGCCCAACCCCAAAATGTAGCACAGGGTAGTTGCTTCCACGTCCTTGCCCTTCAGCAGGCTGCATTTCCTGAAACAGCTCTTGGGAAGTGCACCAGTGTCCTCCCAACATCTAGATCTACAAACCTCTTCTCAGGCCTTTTGGCCGTGGACCTTCTTTTTAGCCATTGTCCCTGAGCTCCGGAGTCATGGCCTCCTCTCGAGTTTCCTAAAGTCCTTCAAGCCAATTCCCTCTAAGTGTTTACACTCTCAGTGGTTCAGATTCCTACATCTGGTCTTTATACCACACCATTCCCCTTCATTATTCATTCCAAAAATATTTATTGGGTGCCTACCATCAATCAGGCATTCTTCCAGCCCTGGAAATATTACAGTGAATGTAACTAAAGCCTCTGCTCTTGTGGACGTAGCTTCCAGTGCTAGGGTTGGCAAACTTTTTTTCTGTAAAGGCCCAGATAGTAAATATTTTAGACTTTGCAGGCCATATGGTCTCTGTAGAAACTACGGCTCTGGCTGTAACTCAGAAGCAGCCATAGACAATACATAAACAAGTGGACATGGCTGTGTGCCAATAATTTTTTACACAAAAATAGATGGTAGGAGGGAGGGAGGGATTTGGCCTGTTGGAAAGAATGTGTCCTTATTCTGCTGCAATTGCCAAGGCAGTAGACTGAAGTATAGGGGTCATCACGGCCACCCTCATTGCCTGAGAATGAAGCCGTACCAGGAGAAAGGGAAAGGGTGAATCCTCATGGCATCCAGGACATTTTTGAGCACCTGAATTCAACCATAACCATGTGTGAAACCTTGTAGACATCTTCCTGTATCTTCAGTTATTTGAGCTGATAAATATTCTCACTTCATTTCTTTCCCCAGTTCCTTCCCTTCCTCCAGTCCATACTATATTTCCTACATCAAAAATCCCCAATGAACAAAAATGTAAAATCTCTGCATCTTGTCTCTGCTCTGCCCAGAAATCAACAGTCTTCCTACAAAAATAGAAGCCAAGCACCTTGGGTAGCAATCAAGACCATTTTCAGCTGGCCCCACAAAAATTTAAGATGCAGAACATGATGTTTTGATATACATATACATACTGAAACTGTCACTACAGTCAAGAAAATTTATGTATCCACCTTTTTTTTTACATGCCTATCCTTTTTTAAAAAATTTTTGTTTGTTTTAGTTGTTGATAGGTTTTTATTTTTATTTATTTATATGTGGTGCTGCTAAAGATTGAACCCAGTGCCTCACACATGCTAGGCAAGTGCTCTACCACTGAGCAACAACCCCAGAAACCATTGAAATTGGTTCTACTTGGAATGATTCAACTGCTCTCTGCCTCTCCTCTAAGTTCCTCCTCAATGTCCTATTCTTCCTAAGACTACTTAATACTCTCACCTACCCTCAACTCCCCATTTCTGAACTTTCTCCCTCTCTCTCTCTCTCTCTGTCTCGGTTATGTGCTTCTTTGAGGGATGACTATCTTATTTGAACTGTTGTCTTGCATTATCTTCATCATATATATATATATATATATATATATATATATATATATATATATATATATGCATCTTATTTCCTTAATGAGGCAGTAAGTAACGAGAGGTCATGGGATAAGATTCCTTAAATTCCTCTGTAGTTCCTGGTACAGTTCATATTATAGTTCTTCTCAATGGTAGCTGCACATCAGAGTCTTCAGTGGAAATTTTTAAAAAATATAAATGCCAGGTTCCACGACCAGAGATTTGGATTTAATCGATCTGATGTGAGGCCCAGGCACTGTTACCCTTTAAATCTTTCTAGGTGATTCCAATGTGCAGCCAGGCTTGAGAATCAGTGGGTTAGCACATAACAGATACCCAGAAAATGGTTGATGGATCTTCAGTTGATTGGCTTGAGTCAAGATGTGGACCCAAATTTCACAATTAATTGTTCCAAATCTATTTGGCTACCATAAGAAAGTGTCTAACCCATCAGATGAAATATAGTGTTTGGAACCAAAAATAATATTGATGATGATGATGGTGATAATGAAAAAAACCTGAAATAAATTCCTTCTTGCATTGCTAGTCTCAGTTCCTGGTGCTGAAATCAGGTCAACTCCACTTGGATCTTTACAAAATTTTTCTTCCATAATAGGTACCTGGTGCCTTTGCAGTCACTCCATACAGGCTCTTTTCAAGACCAGAGACTTCCTGCATCAGAGGAGCATACGCACTGGCAATAACCCAGTTCCTCCTCATCTCCAAGGCCACAGTTTATAAAAAGCTTTGTTAATTTGTCATTTGGAGGAAATTCGGACACATCGAGGTTCTTTCCTTAATGAGGCCTGGCTCCCAGGGAATGGATAGGGATCCAGCCTTTTAGTCTGTGGCCTAAAACGTTCTTGGAAGAAAGGGAGTTTAGGTTAGTAGTTTGGAGACATTGACTACTGAGGCTAGAGTCCCGGCCCTGTCCCCTCAGGGAGTGATGGGCTTTGCTGTTCCCTGGGAGGGCCCCAACCTACCCTCACTTAGCATCTTGCAAATGCCTTGAGTATTGGTGCAGATGGGAAGAGGGTGGGGGGGTTGGAGAGTGCATCTTCATCTAGAAAGAGGGCCCCATAATTACAGCCCAAGTATTTAGAACCCTGGGGCTGTTTCTGTCATTTTATAGCGGATCTGATTTAGGACTTATTTTGGTTAGAAGTCAAATGAGATTTGAGATGCAAAAATTGAGTGTGCTTTTCTTCTTCTTTAGCCCAATTTCTATTTAAAGCCAGAAGAAACCAGGACAGGTCTGAGCAGATCGGGAATAGAGGGGCTTGGGCAGTGCTTATTTTGGAAACCACGTGGAGACCATGTCAAGGGATCAAAATAGTATAAAGGCCAGGAATACATGGCCTGGAGTTAGACTGCCTGAGCTTAAGCCTCACACTAACCTTGGGAAAGTTTCACCTCCAAACTTTGGTTTCTATATTTGTAAAATAGGATAAAAATACTAATAGTAACAATCCTAGAATGTTCTAGGTCAGGGCAGAGGGACATTTTGGGAACTATGGCATTGTAGGCCTTCTGTGACTCTTGTGTCCCAAATCCTTGTTCTACACAGCCTGGCTTCTGTTTAGCACACTCATTTAGGGAAATCATCTTGTTGCATTGGCCAATTGAGGGTCATGGGGATTTTTGTTGGTGCTCATCTCACAAGACAGACCACTACATTAATCAGGATCCAGTCAGAAAAGCAGAAACTCTTCCAGATCTTCCAAACTGAAGCAGTTTAACATGGGGAATGTGTGACGCAAGACCTAAAGAGCCACGGAGCCAGGCAGAGGATGGTGAGGTGAGCCAGAAATTAGCAACAGCTAACTTCACTGGAAGGAAGTTAGGAAGAGATGGTACCACATAATCCAGGTGAGGGTGAAAACACATCCTGGGCTGCTGGGAAGAATCTGGGACAATGGAGGGAGGGGCTTTCCTGTGGAAGCAGAAGCCACAGAGGAGACACAGCCACTGCCAGAGACATCATAAGAGTAGCTCAGAGTGATAGGAAGGAATACTCTGGATTTTCTCTCCTCTTAGCTTACCCAAAGAGCAATGGAAGCTGGGAAATGTAGTTTCCTGTAACACTGAATGAAACGGAGAATGCAGGAAATGAATCTGAGAGAAAGACAGGAAATTGACAAGCAGAGCCTTCTATCCCACTTCCTAAAATACATCTAGCTCTCTCGGAGTCAACATGATCATGGTCTCATTGGAAGAATTAAAATGCAGAAGAGCATTCTCATTTGCTAAGTGTCAGAAGACAGTGTATAAACTGAATTAGAGGGCTCCTGGGAACCGCACTGCATATTCAGCCATTCTGTTGGGATAGAGCAGGAGAGGAAATGCTACTGGGATTCAGGGAATTTGGTTTGCTTGTTTAAAAAAAAAATTTTTTTTTTCCTGGCAAGTGCCTGATTTTTTTATTTATCTGGATTTTGTTTTGCTTTCTCCACATTCTCAACACATCTTTGGAAGATTAATATAAACCAAATCTGCAAGCACCCAAGAGGCTAATCCATTTTTCTGACTTTTTGAACAAAAGACAACTATTATTTCTTATCAAGAGAAAAGCACAACATTCTGAATTAAAAGTCTGGAGAGTGGCCTCCCTCCTTGACAATCTGGAGGCTAGAGACAGAGCTGGGGAGTTCAGCACAGGATGAGTTTCTTGTGGGATTTTAACATGATGGTAAAGAATGGTCTTTGCCACACCAAGTGAAGACTTCAGGACCGTGGGTGCCTACTTCCCCTTACCCTCCTCCTACACCAATTCTGTGGAATTGGCTCCCCTCAGCCAATGAGCAAATGCATAGTTGGGGACCAAGTTCTACTGATGAGCAAATAAAATAGTTAGTTGGTGAGTTGTAGTGAGTCTTCCATCTTTTGTCCAAAGTCCAGACACTGAGGTCCTTAGCAGAAACTAATCACGGCAGAGGCTTCCTGTAGGGAGCCAAGAGACACGGCTAGTGGTAGCAATGCCAAGAAAGCAAAGAGATTAGAGAAGAAGTACCCTGGCCTCCCCCTTTTTCTGCCCTCCCACATCTGGAGGAAGAATCAATCTCAGAACTGGAATTTCCAGCTTCCTATCAAATGTCCTCCCAGTTACCTGGAGAAGTCCTTATGCTGCTAGTACACCTGAAGGCTTCAAAGTTCACTGTCCCAATCATTACCATCTATCTTCCTTTTACTGGCCACATCTGTCCACTAGTTTCCAAGGTCAAGGCCAAGCCATTCTTCTCCCCTGCCTGACAACACTTCATAGACTTTCCTCCATCTTTCATGATTTCTTAATCTTTTTTCCTCCCAGCTAGAAATTCCCAGTTCTTAGAACATATCCATCACATCCAGATTTTGGTTTCTGTGTCTGCCTGCTAAGTATTTGAACCAGATTTCTCCAACATTTTTCACAATATATGAATTGACATTCTTTGGAAAAAGAGAAAAGAAAGTCTTGTAGTCAAATAAGTTTTGAAAATGCTGGGTTCATAAACTTTGACAGTTGTGGTCAGTGTCCATCCATATTGCTGGATGGCAGGGAGAGGCTGTCTGGGAGCCCAAGAACTGCTTCTTCTCCCCCCCCCAATAGGGACTGGGGAGAGATCAGGCATCTGTCCTCCTCAGGATAGGACATGTTTGTAGAAGCTGTAAAGACTAGATGACCAGAAGGAGATGAATTAAAGCAGCTTGGCAAGGCTTTATTGAAAATATATGCTCTCGGGCTGAATTCTCCCATCCATCAGAGTGTGTCTGGGAGAAATGGCGCTGGGGCTCCCGTGTAGGGAGAATTCGAAAAGCCCAGTCAGGAAGGGGAGGGCTTGGGGGCAGGAAGAGAAGGTCAGAGTCCTTCCTGGATAGGTCAAGAAAAACCCGCCGACTGACAGGAGGCGTGTCTACTGATAATGTCAGCGTCTGGCTGGCCACTCCTTTTTGCAGCTGCTGACTGCAGCTGCCCTGACCGGTCCCCTTAATTGGACATCTTGGACCCTGATCCGACCTAACATCCCATCCTTTTTGATGATATAGGACAGCAGATTCTGTCTGGCTACTTCATGCAGGATTGAAGGCGTTGAGAGGGGGAGATGGCTCGGGTGTTGGTCAGGCAGGGAGGCAGACACAGGGGTGTGGGAGCCTCTGGTTGTCAGTCATGTTGCTTGAATGTAGAAACATCACCTGTGGGTAGGAACAGAAGCTTGGGAGAGATTACTGATTAGCAGAAAAAGAAGGGGACTGCCGAGAAATTTTGAGTTTGGTGGGAGTCCAGTGTGATGGATCAGTCCAAGGCTGGACTATTCTGTAATGAAATTTGTTTAAGCTTTTAAGTAGTGGTTACTGCATAATCAAGTCCTCCTGCCCCAGCCCAGAGGCAGTGAATGGGGGCCAAGGAGAGCCCTTTATGCCCTAGAAAGGGAGGTGGTAACAAGTCATGGTAATTTAGCCTTATTGTACAGTTAAGTCCTCATAATAAGGCTGGAGAGGACAAGGCATGTAAACATAGCATTTAGTTTTTAATGTCATAGATGTTTATCTTTCAACTATTTTAAATGCCCAGGAATGGCTGTGTTCTTGGTTTTGCTAGGTGTTTAAGCAAGTCAAATTGACTTTTGTTCTTACCTAGGAGGCATCCTTGAGGAACTTGAGAGCAGCTTGTTAGCTCTGCTAGTGCCATCTGCGTTAGAATAGGTCGAGGTCTGACACTGACCATGTGGCTTCCCTGGGAAGCATGAGAAATGGTTCCCTCTCTCTTCAAACTTCCTGTTCATCATATGGCATTTAATTGGCTCTTTAATTCTCTAATGGTCTCAGAAATCTCCCTGATCAGGAGGTCCTGTGGCCCAGAGGTGCAGAGAGCCTCTTAAAGAAGTTCCCTCATTCCTTGGATTCAGGCTGACTCAGAGGGTCCAAATACTGGTTTTCTTGGCCCTTTAATTTAATTTTAGTTTTTAAGTCTTGATCTTAAACACTCAGCAAGCTAATTTCACCAGTCTTAAAGTAAGGGTACTGGGCTTTAACTTTAAGGTCTATCCTATAGGTGGTGGCTGATTTATCTTAAAATAATCTGGGTTGGTTGTTCTTGAAGTAGTACCTCTGTAAAACATTAACAGGCAATAGTCAGAGTTTAAGGAAAATACAAAGTAAAATTAATAACAGTAAAAACATATTTAGTTTGTGTAACAGCTCTTTAAAATTTTGGCTGAGTTACATATTATATCCCTGTTTGAGATCCTAATGATCTTTACAACAAAATTAATCCTTTGAACATATCTTTAAATGAACTGGAGTGTCACCTATTTTGAAGCCATTGTAGTAAACTGGGAGACAGAACTATCTCAGGTAAGACAGGGCTCCTTGAAAAATCTTAGCAGCATATTAAATAGATTACGTCCTCATTTATTTAAAAGATCACTCTGATGTAAAAATAACTTAAAGCCTTATCTTATTGATAGGTTCAGTTATAATACATTAAATGATATAAATTGATACAAGTTCAGTTTGGAGAACATCAGCTTGATATAACATTTTTTAGACCTTCTGTTTTAAAGACTTGTATACCTGGAAGATATGAACACATTTAATATGAAAATAGGACTAATAGCACCATAATTGAATTGACGTTGTTTAACCACAGTTATATAAGCCTTAATTCTTGAAAGTTAGTTTCCTAAGTGATAAAACCTGACAAATGTAAGAAAGTTATCTTATTAAGAAGAGAACATTGTTTTAGATTTTAACTTTTTGTTTAATCACAGTTGTAAACCTTTTGATCAGAAATATTCTCTTTACTTCCAATAAATACCATATTTAGAATCTTTAATTCCTTCTGTTCATATCCTAAAGCAATCCTTGTAAGTTTTTTGAACTTAGGCAACAGTAGAAACCTTTAAAACTTCATATAGGAATCTATAAACCTTTGTGTTTACTCAATTTAAATTGAATCTTTTAAATTATGTGAATTAAAAATACTTGGATCCATTTTTTACGTTTAATTGATGAGCACTCAGAAAAAAAATGACGTGGCCGGTAAAAATAAAAAATGCAGGGTGGTTGGTCCAGCAGCCCGCAGACCAGCGAGAGAGCACTCCGCTGGTCTGTGGCAGCCGCGCCAGTCCGCCCAAGTGGTGCGCGGTCCGAGCGAGAGATGCAGGAACGCGGGTGGGCGTTCCCGCCCAATGCTCTGTCTCTGCCCTCCGGCACTGGGACCAAGACCAGCTCTGCCTCCCGGGAAGACGGCACTGCAGCTCGGGGGAGCCAAGAGTGAGGGGAGGTGGGAGAGCTTAGGCAGAAGCAAAGCAACCTCCCTTCCCCTCCCCTTTTCCCTGAGCTAAGGTAAAGTGGCAAGCCTGGGGGGGAGGGGCCACCGCACGGCAGGCAGCCCACAAACCCCAAGCTGCTCGTCCCAGCCGTGTGGAGGCAACGAGAAATGCAAGGAGGCAGGGCAGGCGGGCTCCGTTCGAGGCTTTGTTCTCTCCGGCGGGAAACTGTTGGGGAACTGCCTCGGCTTTAGAGAGGGGAGGGGCCCAAACGGTATGGGGGAGGTTCGTCTGGGTAGGGAGCGGGACGTGATGGTGGCCACATGAGGAAGGAGATAGAGCAGTAAATGGGAAAGGGGGCTTTTAGTGAGAAGAACTTGAGAGGACAGAACAGATGAGAAAGAAGGGAGGGGCAAGAGCGCATTTTCCAACAAAGCCTTGGTGAAAGGATTTTCTGTCCATTTCCCTATCCAGTGACAAAAATTAGCCAAATCAGTGAAAATTTGAAAATCAAAAGTTCCCCCTGGAGGCCATTTTGATCTGTTATCTAAGCCATAGTACAGTGGAGTTTTGAGGTCTAGAGAAGAGTTGGGGTTCCTTGTGACTTCTCAGCGGTCCCGGGGAGTGGGCGGGAACATAAAAAGGCGTCCCTTAAAATGTTCGCGTCCATGGGAGAATGGGGGCCAGGTGGAAAATTGAGGCATCCCTGCAAACTCCGTCCAGGGCCCGGACGGCGGCGAATGGCTAACACGAGGGTTGGGAACGTCTTCCCAATCCACATGGCCTCGGGACAGAGACCTATGCGCACATGCGACTTACGAGTAGGCCTCTGGAGCGAACAGTAGAGGGGGGACAAGCTGAGAAGTCAGAGGAGATGGGGGGGGCGGCCTACCTCACTTTGTTGGTCCGGGTGAGGGGAGACAGAGAGCAGCTCAGGAGTTCTCCCGGTCTGGAGGGCTTGCCTCGACCCCAGTACAGGGGAGGTTCACAACCCTCCCGGGTTTCGCGCACCATTATGTAAAGACTAGATGACCAGAAGGAGATGAATTAAAGCTGCTGGGCAAGGCTTTATTGAAAATACACGCTCTCGGGCTGAATCCTCCCGTCCATCAGAGTGTGTCTGGGAGAAACGGTGCTGGGGCTCCGGTGTAGGGAGAATTTGAAAAGCCCGGTCAGGAAGGGAAGGGCTTGGGGGCAGGAAGAGAAGGTCAGAGTCCTTCCTGGATAGGTCAGGAAAAACCCGCTGATTGACAGGGGGTGTGTCTACTGATGACATCAGCATCTGGCTAGCTGCTCCTTTTCACAGCTGCTGACTGCAGCTGCCCTGACCGGTCCCTTTAATTGGACATCTTGGACCTTGATCCGACCTAACAGAAGTCATGGTCAGCCCTCCACACCTCACACTACTAGCCCTGGATCTCTGGCTGCAAGGGGCAGAGGGTAGACCCCCACCCCCACACACACACTCATGGGAAGGGTGTATGGGGTGTCTAGGAGACTGTCTGCCAGGGGAGGGTGGCATTTCATTGCACACTGGCCCCCTTTTCACCATCAGCATCTGCATTTCTTTTCCCATGGGCTTTGTCTGACCTGTGCAGCACATTTTGCCCACCAATGGTAAGCAAGAAGTGTTTAGGCATTAACATTCCTTTGGAGCTCCTCTCAACCAGGAGCTGGTATGAACTACCTCAGCCCCCTTCCCCTGCCCTCTGTGCCATTCCACTGCCAAAATTTCCCAGTGGGACTAAGCTTCAGTTCAGAGTGATAACTGACCATAGAAGATACCCTTTCTTGACTGCTTCCCCTTGTCTATCTCACTTCCCACACCTTCCAGGGATCAGGTATTTTTGTCTCAGTATATGCTCTTGGGGAACTTAAACTCACACACAGCCAACTTGTGTTGTAAACCTCCACGAATGATCTATATACTGAGACCTTTCCCAAATGTGTTTGATTGAGGAAACTTTTTCTTACAATCCATCTTGAGGGCGAGGGTTCCAGAGAACTCTCTAATGCTGGGTGGGATGCAAGCCTGTTGCAGAGTTCTTCAGAGGGAAGAAGTCAAGGATGAGATGGATAATCAGGGTGCAAGGCAAGAAAGGTGTTGACCATGGAATATTCAGTCACCTAGAAATACCCAGAGTTGGGACTTCCCTGGGGAAGCCTCCTCTCAAAGACCCAGTCTGCTGGGAAGTGACTGTTAGATATTTAGCAGGTTCATCTGCTGTTGTGGGCCTGCTTTTAATTCTAATTCTCATAGTTCAAGTGTAGCATGGAAATTGGGCTAATTTCTAGTGCGTTCACACTTCACGCATACAAAATATTTATTTTAGCTGCCTATGAAGGAATTAACCCTTCTGCTCTGCTTCTACCTAAAAGGAAATGATACCAATCTCCTCAAGCTGTAATTCAGAGGCAGATCCACCTCAGTATTGGGCCATTGTGTCAGGAAATTCACCATCCAAGATGAATGGAAGATGGTTGGGGACTTTTTCTCAATAACCTGGCTCAAGCCAGGTTGATCCCAGAACTGGGAAGTAGTCAAGCAACGTGGGGCCTACAGTGCTCCAAAATAAGATCATTCAGCAGTAGGAAAATCTAACATGTGTCTTGCCATCGAAGCATAGGCATTTAATAAAGTTGGTTGAAGATGTTGAAGCAGTGAGGAAGGAAATCAGCCGTGAAATCCTGGGTCTAACCTACACTTGGAATCTGATGATCACAGAGACACGAGGCATCTGCATGGACTGGGAGACTTTACCTTGTCCATAGAACAGGGAATGTTCTTCTTAGAACACAGGATATCCCAGAACATCCCTGTGCTGTTCCCTAGTAGATTCAGGACATGTTGTCTGAATACCTCTCACATATGTGTCCTGTTCAGCACTTGGTGACCTGTTTCATATAGGATAGGATAAAAAGTTGAAAAGGTGAATGTTCCCAGTCTCCTGATTTCTCACCCACTAAAGAGTATCCTTTCTGGGGCTTCCCATGACCTTCTGAGAGGGACGCTCCTTGGCAGATCAGCTCTTGGGATTCAGAATCTGGAAAAAGGAAGAGGAAGAGAAATACAATAAGCCTGGAGAGCAGAGCTGGGAAGATAAGATTTTTAGAGCAGTTGGGGGTAAAAAAGTAAGTTCAGAGCTGCTGCAGCAACTGAACAAAATGGATGAGAAAGAAAACGGGAATGTGCTAAGAATGGCTGATGTCTACGTGTGACCTCCTTGTGTTTGAAAAATATCCGAGATCAGGAGTGCTTCCTTTGCAATTACTCTTGATTGCTGGATTGGACTCTCTTGACCTCAAACCCACCTTGGTCTGGGTTTTGTGGATCATGGCCTAAAAAGTTAAATAGATGTACATCCAAATACTGAGCCTTCAGACAAATTCACTCACCCACAAAAAGTATGGCACTGGACTTTGGGACTCCCCGCCTAGTTCACAACCAACAGTTTTAGGTCATTTCTTTCCTCCTGCTGTTGTTTGTCACTGTCAACTCTGATCCAGGCTTTTCTGACTTCTGACTTTTCAGCAGTTCTCTAATTTCTGGCCCTGTACTTCCTCTTTGGACTTGAGGACAGAGCTTGACTTCCATTGTTATTGATTCTTGATGTCCTTAAGATCTCTTCTCCCCGGTGCTAAGTCACCAGCACAGCCCAACTCCAGTCCCTGTCTCCTTGAATTAGCTGAGTTTTCTCTGTACCCTTCCTCCCCTTTGGGACCATTAGACAGTGTAGTCTGTCTGTCTCTCCTGGTAGATTGTCCCTCCTCTATGTACTGTCTATCATGGAGGGCCCCCTACTCCCAGCACTACATCTAGTCCATAACAAGGACTCATCAAGTATTTGTTGATTCCTAGACACAGGATCAGTTTTAGGTCTCAGCCTGGGGGAAATGTCAATAAGACTGTGACACTTGGAATTTACCACTGAAACACTGAAATGTGTTAACAGAAATTCCAGAAAGCCAGAAAGGCTCTTGGATAAATTAGAAATCATAAGGAAGAAAGATGCTATTTTCTGGTCAACAGCCAATCCACTAATGATTTAACAAAGTCAATAGCTCATGGGCCTCCATGACCTTACCTCACTGAATTGTTGTTCCTTCTTGTACTTTTAAAGGTCGGTCCTCTTCTGGCTCAGTTGATTTTTTTTTTCCCCAACTGGGCTGCCCTTTCTCTTTGCCCCTGGATGCCTGCTTTGTGTAGCCCTCCCTCTCCATCATCTTCCTCTTTATTATTTCTAGAAGCTGGAGCCAAAATAAACTCCACATTTCCTTAAGTCTGTGATGAAATCTTGTTGTTTTCGATTGAATTTCTCACTGTGGCAGTTTTTATTTACTTTTTTCACCATGGGCCAAGATCTCTGCTGGGTACTGGGAATACAGTGGCAGTCTCTTCCATGAAGAAGTTTCAACACAACACGGAAAACAGAGAAACCATGGGAGAATGACAAAATGCTGTTAGGGCAGGGGGTATTGCAGAAGCAAAGAGTTGGGGTTTGCATGCACCACCTCAGGCAGTGGAAGAAGGGACACAGAGGTTGGAAAGGCTTTCAGGAAAGGCCTGAGATGATTTTGGCTAGGGTGAAGGTTGGGAGTTAGGGGAGTGGGTAGTGGACTGGGTTCCATAACCCAGGAAGCACTTAACCACTGAGCTATATCCCAGCCCTTTTTTACTTTTTAGTTTGAAACAGGGTCTCACTAAATTGCCCAGGGCCTCTCTAAACTGCTGATTCTGGCCTCCAACTTGCAATCCTCTTGCCTCATCCTCCAGAGTCACTGAGATTACAGGTATGTGCCACTGCACCCGGATGCCTGAGATGATTTTGAAATATATATAGGAGGTAAGTTGGCTCAGAGGAGAAGCAAGAGGAAGATGTTCAGATCTTCCTCTATCTTCTGACTTAAATGTTCATCGAACCTTCTTTACCCAATACATGTATCTGTACACATCCTCTAAAACCCAGCTCAAAGAATGCCACCTCTGAGCTGGATGCCGTGATGCATGCCTGTAATCCCAGCACTTAGGGAGGCTGAGACAGGAGAATCACAAGTTCAAAGCCAGCCTCAGCAATGGCGAGGTGCTAAGCAACTCAGTGAGACCCTGTCTCTACATAAAACACAAAATAGGGCTGGGGATATGGCTCAGTGGTCAAGTACCCCTGAGTTCAATCTCCAGTACCAAAAAAAAAAAAAAAGAATGCCACCTCTGTAGGGTCTTCCTGACCCTCTTCCTACCCCCTTAAACTTCTGAAATTAAGCTCTTTGGTTTCCTCATAGAATGTTTGACCACAGTACAATAAAACTTCTTGTACTACGTCATCATTATGTACCTATGGACCTGCCTCCAAGTTGGATAAAGAAGTCCTGAATCTTGTTCATCTCAGTAGTCCTGGATTACTATAATTCCTGGAACTCAGTAGCTTTTCAATAAATTATCACTGAACTTAAATAATCAAATCTTAAAACAGCTTGCTGGAGCCATAATTATTTTGTAGGTGTCAATTTGTATAGTTACTGGTAACTATTAGGTGGAGTTCTTAGAATATGTTGGACTGCACTGCTATAATAATATCTCAACACAACAAAGATTTATCTCTCATTTGACACATCAGAAATTTATTTTTCACTTATACCACCTGTTCTATTCAGGTCAGCTAGTGGTAGGAATAAGGAGAGGAAGGGGATTCTTCTATATATGTCTACTCTGGAGCTCAAGATGTTGGGGGTTATACCATTTGAAATGTCTCCTGGGCGCAGTGGTGCATGCCTGTAATCCCAGCAGCTTGGGAGGGCAGGAGGATCGCGAGTTCAAAGCCAGCCACAGCAACAGCGAGGCGCTAAGCAACTCAGTGAGATCGTCTCTAAATAAAATACAAAATAGAGCTGGGGATGTGGCCCAGTAGTCAAGTGCCCCTGAGTTCCATCCCTGGTACCGACCCACCCCCCCCCCAAAAGAAAGAAATGTCCCCTGTGGCTAAAGCAGAGGAAGAGATATTGAAGGTTTTATGCTGACCCTTCCATGCATCAGCCCTGCCAATGTGTCACTTCCACTTAAACCTGTTAACCAAAATTATAAGGGACTTGCAAAAATCCCTTCTCTAATGGCAAGGGGGCTGGGAATGGTAGAAAGAGGAGATGAAGTGTTTGGTGAGGCCACTAACTGCTACAGGTAGAAATATCATTTCCCTTGCCTTTACTGATATCACTGAGGCAAAGCCACCAACCACACTATCTGGCCTGAGATTCCATTGCTCAGGCTCCAGTTGATCCATGGGAAGCCCTGAAGCCTAGAGCCATAGGAAACACTCATGTTACCTTCACTTTTCCTTGCAAATGCTTTGGGACTAGGCTGACTGGTCCTGGCTTTCTTCCCCTAGGACAGTCACTGTCACCATCAGACCATCTGTATTACAGGTACCAGAAGCTGACTGAGCAGTGCTTCTCTGACACTGCATCCATCACTGTCCTTCCCCAGTGGAACCCTGACCCTGTAGACTCCACTTTGCACAGGGCTGTGGAACACGATTATGTGGCAGCACACTCTTTACTTCCTTGATTTTCAAAATTTCCTTTGGTCTCATCCTCATTCTTCTCTCTGGTACCATTCCCTTGAATTACTGCCATGTTTTCATGTTTCAGTTTAATCAGATAGCTCATCTCTGGGGTTGCTGTCGCCTGGGCTTCAAATAAATAACTCTGGGTAATCATTTCTCAATGTCTTCCCACCCTCCCTGACACCTCCTTCCCCTACCACCCCCGCACCTATTATTCAATGCATCTTCTTTCTGATCCTAGCTTGGACTCATTCATGAAAGTCATTTTAACTTATTTTCTGCTTGCGTTTATTAATACAATGCCTTTCAATGCTATTGCCTTCATTAATTCTACTTGTGCTACAGACTCTCAGAAGATGCGCCTCAACCCCCACAAGTTAGGTTTTCAGAAGGGAGAGGGGAGGGGTTGCCTTAGTGGCTGGTATTTGCATTCACCTCTGCTGATCTTATTATTCCTCCAGTACAGCTGAGAGTCTTGATTTCCATGAGTTTCTCCTTCTGACCTTCTCCTATGAGCTCACTTTGCCTGCGGTCTCCCTCCAGGCAGTCACCGTGTCTTTTCTGTCCTAGCAATGGCCTACAGGACCTGCTGACTGGACTGCTCACCTGCCTGTCTTTGTGACCGATGAAGCATTCCACCCTAATCCTCCCCTGGCTTTGCTCTGGAAGATCCTCCAAAGCTGTCAGGGGCAGAAATAAACAAAAGTCCTCTAGGCAGCCCTGTGGGACAGAGGAGCCCTATCATTCCTTGAGATGTTGGCCTCTTGATCATGTATTTGACTTTTCTCGTTGACTTTTCTCCCCTTAAAATTTCAGGGAAACCTGGAAATCTCCTGGTCATTTTGGTTTGAACTGAAACACTAGCTCATCAGAGGAACCATGGTTAGCATGGACCCTCTGTTTCTTAGAATTTAGAGGAAGGCCAACTTAGAGTGGTGAGGGAAGAGATGAGTAGTTTGTGGTGTGTGTGTGTGTGTGAGAGAGAGAGAGAGAGAGTCATACATTATTCAAGAAACATGTATGACTAAAAGAACTGAGAAGACGGAGACCTCAGACTCTGACTTGCTCAACTCATTTTTAGCCAAACCTTTCTCTTTAAGCTTCTGTCTCTCCTCCAGTTAAATGAGCAGTTGGAACGGCATGGTTTCAAATTCTTCCAACTCTGAGCTTCTGTAATTTTCTGAAAGAACACTGACTTGAGGATCATGGTTCATCCATGGACAAGTTCAACATTTTATGCTTTGATTTTTTTAATTTCTAAGTGAAGGATGATAATTCTAATTCAAAAAAATTATTGTGATAATCAAAGGAGATCAAAGATGTTAAAGCACTGAAAATATTTAATGGTACTTTTAAAATGCCAGATACTTGTGCAAGTTGCTCAACTTGGCTTTACCTCAGGGTCTTCGTCTGCTCAGGTTGCTATAACAAAATCTAGGTAATTTATAAACAATGGAAATGTATTGCTCACAATTCCTGAGGCTGAGAAGTCCAAGATCCGGATGGCAGCAAATCTGGCATGTGCCAAGAACAAAGTCCCCATAGATGGGGCTTCCTACATGTCCTCATATAACAGAAGGAGAAAACAAACTCCCTCAGGCCTCTTTTATAAGGGTACTAATATTATAAATGAGGGCTCTGTCCTCATGACCTAGTCCTCTTCTGAAGGCTCCACCTGTTAATACGAGATAAAGGCATTTGGGATTAAGTTTCAACATATGAATTTTAAAACCTAATTCAGACAACAGCACTCAGTGTCCCCATCAGCAAAAAGCAGATAACAGCTGCCTGTATTCTTGGGGCTGTTAGGAGAATTAAATGAGGTGATCCAAGCAAAACTCTTAAAACGGTATCTTGAGGACAGCAAGCATCAAATAAATGTTTCATTATTTATGTTTTAAGGTTTTAATGGGGCAGTGTGGAACACACCCCCCCCACCACCCGCCCCAGCTGCGGGCCCAAGCTATGACTCAGGGACTGGTTTACAGGAGGCAGTTTTGGTCAGAGGAAGCCTGGATCTGAAATAGCATTTAGTTCCCAGCCTGGCCCCTTGGGCTGGGGCTGGAGGGTCCTTTACTCTATTCACCATGGCTCTGGCTCAGTGGGGGCAAATTGGTACTTTGAGGTTTAGGAAACTCTGGGGTCACCAGGAGACAGCATCCCGGGGAAGATCATTAACAGGAAGTCCACTGCTGTAGTATGGACCTTGACTGTCTCCCAACAGCACATGTTTTAAAGGTTTTGCACTCAGGGTGACCTTTCTGGAATGCTGTGGGGCCTTTAAGAGGTGGGAACTAGTGGGAAGTCCTTAGGTCCCTTGGGACATGGCCTAGAAGGGGATTGTGGAACCCTGTTTTCTTCTTGACCAAATTCCTGCAAGGAATTTTGCTCTGTCATGTACTCCCTCCATTAGATGCTGCCTTACTACAGGCCCAAAGCAACAGGACCAACTAGTGATGAACTGGAATCTCCAAAACTGTGATCCAAATGAAGCTTTTCTCTTCCTAAAGTGGTTGTGTCTGGCATTTTGTTATTGTAGTGGAAAGCTGACTAACACATCTACCCATAAGGGCTATGCTGTCTTGAAGGAAATGAGGGACTACCCAGAGCATGCTGTGACATCTTGTCTGTCAACTCTGCTTTCTTCTGTGTTGGCTTCATTCTTGGTCAGTCTCTTTCCTTGCGATATTAAAAATAGAATCTGGAAGCTTGAAACTTAAGAGTCTGAATTACTCACCACTCAAGAAGAATGCATTCCCCTGAACCCATTTTGTTCCATCATCCCAGATATGGAACACCTATAAAAACTTAAATTGAGCATCAAATATACCACTTAACGAAAACTTTGAAATAATTATTATGTTTGCAGAATTGAGAACTTGGGGCTTACTAGGTTAGTGCTAGCTAAAATTTTGTTTTTGACTCTGATTGGCCCACTTTGGGTCATGTATCCAGCCCAAACCTCTCAAGGCACCACAGAGATGTGATGCCCTGATTGACATGGTCTAGATCTCCAGCCCACTCTGGGGGCATTGGTGGAGTCAGCATCACCTGACCTTCCCCAGGGTCTATATTGAGAATAGTTGAAAGTGGTGGTCCATGAAGAAGTGCTGGAGACTTGGAAATGATGGGTTTGAGTTGGAGTTCATGTATCTTGGATGCCCCTATAATGGGTCAGATTTCCCAAAAATATACCCTGAGATGGAAATGTATATGCTTGTTATTAATCAAGGAAGTGCTCTCAGGGAAGATTTGGAATGACCAGAGGGAAACAGGACAAGGAAGGGGAAAAGCCTAGACAAAAGGACAATTTCAGCAAAGTTCTGCAAATGCTAACTTCAGCCTGAACCCACAGGGGAACTGGAAGTGTAAATTATACTTCAGAATCATCCCCAAGCTAGGGAGCTGAGCCTATCTGCTCAGAGCTTCCCTGGAGGAATGTAAACTTCTAGCATTGCTGCCATCCTTGTGTGCGGGTACTCGGGCTTCAGTAGGCCTGAGAAGAATTAAAGGTAGTGACCACGGACAGGAGAAGCACACTGAAACACACAGCAATAAATAGAGGGATTGGGCAGAGAACGGCTGGCAGTGTTTATTGGAATCCTGAAGCCCATGGCTTTTACTTTATGCCCCACTTCCCAGCACTCTAGTTCATCAGTCCAGATGAACATGTTGCCTTTGCTTTGAATGAGGACACTTGGCTCTAAAATCCCCATGTCAGAGAAAACTGAGGAATTTTATGAGGGTTGTAGTGCCTTTATGACCACTTACCAAAGAACCCGTTTGGTTGCCAAGCCAAATGTGCTCTCTGCACAGAGTGGCCTCACCATTTCCTAAATGATCCTGCTATGCAGATGATCTTTGATGTACCAATTGCAGAACTAAACAGGCAAACAGCTTAAATAGATATGCCAGAGGGGACTTGGTGCTCCTGTCTTTTCCATTTCATGCCCAGAAAAGAGCTTACTGCTCACAGGGGTAGCGTGCACCATTAGAGATGGGCAAACAGGACCCTTGCATGTCACTGGCAGTGTGTACTCTCAGGATACACTTCCTGTCCTGGAGGTGTGATATGGTGGAACTGACCCCCGTTCTCTCCTCTGGAGCTTACTTGGCTCTGCTGCAGGGGGATTGTCTGGGCTTTTCTTTGGCAAGACTCCCTGTATTGCTAATGGGTTCTTCCCAAGCTCCTGCCCTAATTACGTCCACAACAAACTGTTCTCCCATCACCAATTGTATCCAAGCCATGGGTGGTCACCCCACTGTGTTTGGAGATCCAGAAAGCAAAGTACCTGAAAATTTTCCAAATAGTCCTGAGCCCTACTTAGGCAGTCACTGGCTCACTCCCTCAACCTGTTTCATTTTCCTTTCCAGTCTTATTCAGATGCTTTCCCCAACTAGGATCCAAGAGCACCATTCCCAGCGCTCGTCACTTCTGGATCCCACTCATTCTACAAGTATGTTGGTTGCTCCCAGAAGTCTTCCCATTTCTTCCAACTTTCATTCATCCCTCTCCCCCCAACCCTTTTTATAGCTCCTAGGAATCAAACCCAGGGCCTCATGCATGCAAGGCAAGCTCTCCACCACTGAGCTACACCCTTGGTCCCATCTTTCCCTTTTTCAGTAGAAGGAAGAATCAAAAGGGTAAATGATCAGGTGAAATACTGGATGAGTGAATGAACAAATAGATGAAAGAATGAATGAATGATCTCACCCCAACCTTACACTTTGTCCTCTGGCATTTTACTGTATGCTTTTTGACACTTTCAGGTAATTTCTCCAATAGCAGTATAGGTTTCCTAGGGTGAAAGGGTTATTATTTTTATTTCCTTTATGGTTGGGCCTTTGGTAGAGCAGTCTGATACAAAGGGGCATTGTGGGCACAGCACTAAATTGGAATTCTTCCCCCTATCACTCTTTGAATGAAGTTGGACAAGTTTTAGGCTTTCTGAGCCTTAGTTTCCTGATCTGTAATGTGCAGAGATTGCATTAAGATAGTCATATCTGGGCTAAGAATCCAGGTTCTTCTACCTACCATCTAGGTAAATGTGAGAAGGTACATAATGTCCCTGAGTAAACAGGAAGGATTATTACTACCTTAAGAGTTGTATTAAAGACTTAACAGTATGATGTCTGCCAGGTGCTGAGCCCATGGCTAATAGAATCTCTAAGTTCCTGTCCATATTGACATAGTAATAATATTCATTCAAGAATGCTATATTAAATTTCTCTCTAAAAGAAATGCAAGACCAATAAGCACATGAAAAGACGTTCAATGTCATTAGGGAAATGCGAATCAAAATCACAATGAAAAACCCTTCACACTTATTAGGAAGGCCTTAAAAAGAAATGAAATTCAAATATGTGCTGCCACATGGATGAACCTTGAAAATGTTGGGGAAAGATGGTAACTGAAATAAGCCAGAAATGAAAGGACAAATATTATATGATTCTGTTTATATGAGGCACCTAGAGTACACAAATTCATTGAGACTGAAATAGCTATAACCAGATACTAGAGAATGAGAAATTTATAAAGAATAAAGGTTTATTCAGCTCACAGTTCTGGAGGTCAGGAGGTCCAAAATCAAGGGGTGGCATCTAGTGAGGGCTTTCTTGCTGGCAAGGACTCCACATTGTCCCTGGGCAATGCTGGGCTCCACATAGTAAGAGGGACACTGACAAAATGCAGAACCATACTGACTCTTGTAAAAGACTCACTCTGAGAGAAGCCATTAATCTACTAAACTATGAATGAACTGATCCATTCATGAAGACAGAGCACTCCTGACCTAGTCAACTCTTACAGGTCCCATTGGTCCCTTCTTACCATGGGGATTACATTTCCTCATGAGTTTTTGTGAGGACATTTAAACCATAGCACCAGGAGTTTGGGGAAGAGGGATGGAGAGTTTAATCAGTACAGAGTTTCAGTTTGAAAAGATGAAAAAATTCTGAAAATGGATGGTGGTGATGGCTGCATGACACTGCCAATGTACTTAATGCTGTTAAATTGCACACTTAAAATGGTAAGTTTCATGTCAATGTATTTTACCATAACATTTTTTTTTTAAAAGCAAAACAATTGCCACAATTCAAACTTAGGTTTTTTTGGGTGTATTTTTTTCAAGGTAAAGAAGGCCCAGAGCAGCAGATACTCCTGGAGCTGAAGGTAAAGATCAGCCTGGCTGAGTTGTGTTTGTGCTACAGGGAAAGAAACTGAGTTGGTCTGGCCCTTTAATGCTGGTTCCACCAGAGTTTTTCAGCAGGAGCCATGAACATGCACACATAAAGTCAGGCAGGACCTCTCCATGGAAATCAGCATTTATTTGAAGATTTTAGTGCTCGATTTAGCCTCACCCAGAAGTGACCTTCCATATAGGGCCAAAAGAAAAGTAATTTATTTGATCGTCCATCTGACCCCAAACTGACCTCCTGCATTTTTCAATTCATTTTAAATCATTCCATTCTGGCGAAAGTCAATCCAGCTTCTTAGCAAAGAACAATTCACATTTTTACCAACAATTCCTCACTTGAATAGCAAGAATAAAAACCTATGAATTCACAGTCCTTCTGATCTGGGGTGGTAGGGAGGGAAAATGAAGGAAATATTCATAAATGGAATGAGGAGAGATGTGCATTGGATGTGAGCTAATGCTTGTTTGGACCCCATCTAAGTTGGAGGAAGATGACTAAACTCCTGGGTGGGAATCGTAGCTCTCTTTTCCTCAGGTCAAAGTTAGCATCTTTGCAGGATGCTGCAAAAAACAGCAAGCCCAAGTCAACCATGTACAAACATTAAGAAATGTTTCCTCTTATAACAAGGCAAGAGGTAGGGTGACTGTGGGGTTGGTAACACAGCTGCTCAATGTCATAAGCAAGAACTTGTTTCGTCCAAGTTCCATCCCCTTCCTCCATAGCACAAAGTGGCTGCCATAGTTTCAGAATCCACAGATGAGGCAAGGGGAGGTCCCACCAGAACAAAGCTATTCAGCAGGAGCCATGAACATGAGCGTCCCACCCAACAGCCAGCAGACTCTCCTCCCACGTGACTCCTATCACATGGCAGTGCTGAAACCAGGAGTTGGCAGACTCATTCTGTAAAGGGTAAGGATAGCAAGCACTTCTGGCTTTGAGTTTGTACATTTGGTCATAATCACTTAGCTCTATCTTTGGAATGTGGACGCTGTCCTAATGAGTTAGCAAGCATGATTGTGTTCCAATAAAACTTTATAAAAACAAGTGGCTGCCGGGATTTGGCCCACGGGCTGCCATTTGCTTACCTTTGCTCTGCACCAGCTATCCTCAAACACAGGACACAATGACTATGAACCATGTCAAAAGCCTTTGGTTACTAATTTATAACAACAACGTCAGTGGCTTCCTCCATGCCCTGTTGGCAACAGATGAAAAATATCAAAGAGAGGGGCTGGGGTTGTGG
Source organism: Geosciurus inauris (assembly GCA_004024805.1). Lineage (NCBI taxonomy): Eukaryota > Metazoa > Chordata > Mammalia > Rodentia > Sciuridae > Geosciurus > Geosciurus inauris. Next base: position 86,851 of record PVHX01007658.1, read on the forward strand.
CGCAGTGGTAGTGTGCTCGCCTAGCACGCGTGAGGCACTGGGTTCGATCCTCAGCACCACATAAAAACAAAGATATTCTGTCCACTTACAACTAAAAAATAAATAAATAAATAAATATTTTTAAAAAAAAATATCAAAGAGGTTCTAATTCATGACCCTGAGCACAAGATCACCCAAAAGGCAGAGGAAGTCAGAGCACAGCAAAATAAATGAGAAGAAATTTTCAAAGAATTTCTTATTTCCTAATGATCACCAAGGCAGATGATAAGGGAAGACCCCAAACTTGGCTAAACTTCATTCAACTTTACAAATTTAACATTTAAGAAAATAATTACATTGAGAGGGCACTGTAATTTCTCTGAACATCTAAATATCACTATTAATGCTCTATAAACTGTTCTTCTACCTCCTTTTAGTTTCTCCTAAATGAAATTCAGGACTGACGAGATTTTAGTACTCAGTCTAAACCTCAAAATTTACAGACGAGGGAACAGAGGCTCAGAGAAGGCAAGATGCTTTTTCCAGATTACATAGTCACTCAAATGGCAGAACAAAGACACAAGATCCAATCCCAGGTTTTGGTAGGTTGTAATATTGTTCAGACTATTTGCTGTCCTTCCAAAGAGAAGGATTATACAATTTCCTGCAGGATGAAGTGTGGCTCTTGGGTGTTGTGTTCCTCCCTACAAGTGGCATATACCCAACTCCCCTACCACAAACATATTAATACACTGTTGAACTCAAAAGTGACCATGTGACTTGTTTTACCCATGAAATGTGGGTCAAAGTGACATGTGTCTCCCCTTTTTTATTTAGCACTGGGGATTCTATCACTGAGCTACATGCCCTGTTCTTTCTTTTTTTTTTTGAGACAAGGTCTTGCTAAGTTGCCCAGGGTGGCTTTGGAACTTGTGCACCTCCTGCCTCAGCCTCCTGAGTCTCTGGGACTACAGATGGGCATTGCCATGCCCAACTGGCACATGTCACTTCTGATTGCCTTGTCTGTCTGCCCACTTCCACAAGAGTGATGATGTCTAGAGACTGATGTTCAGCCTGAACCACAGCTGAACAGAATAAGAAGCATAGCCATAGCTGACTTGTGATACAGTCCCTAAGATCTGGGTTCATTTATTACTGTGGTCAAGCTGAGCCCATCCTGACCAAAACATTGGCTTTCTGACCCTGAATGCTGCTCCTTCTCACCTGGAGAATCTTGGATTTCCAGCAAATTTACATGGGATTTAACAGCACAGGTTTTCAAGTCAGCCTGCCTGGGTTCCAGTCTCACTAGAGGGGTGACTTTGGTCATGTTATTTTCTCAGTTTCCTCATCAGTAATATAAAGATAACACTGGTACTGTTTAGTCCACTTGAGCTTCTATAACAAAATACCTTACATTAGGTCATTTATGAAAACAGAAATGTATTGCTGTCAGTTCTGAAGGCTGGGAAGTGGCATCTGTTGAGGGCTCTGCTCCACACATGGTACCTTGGACGCGCCCCCCCCCTCCATGGTGGAAGTGGTAGGCAAACTCCCTTGAGCCTCTTTTATGAAGCTCTGTCTTCATGACCTAAGCCACTCCCAAAGAAGCCATCTCTTAACACTGTTGCTCTGTTGCTTAGGTTTCAACATTTGAGGGACATCAACGTTCAGACCATGGTAGGTACGGACCACACAAGGATATGGCAGGGATTCAGTGAGTGGAGCCCGTGTTTTGAGGAGTACTAAGTAGATGTTGGTTATTATTATTCAATATTGTCTCTCCCTGGCTGATTTTTCAGTGATAAGAAGTGGTGGGGGTCAGGGTGGGGGTTCACCAAGACTGTTTCATGGTCTTACATGCAAACTCTCCACAAGTTGCTGTCCCCCATGTGTGATGCTGACAGCCACCACCATCTGCCTAGGGGAAAGGGCAGGAGGGGCTCTATTGTGGAGAGGTCAGGAGCAGGGTCCCTGGAGTCACATTGGATGGGTTCAAATCCTCTGTCTGTGCCTTCCTTCCTGCATGCCTATAGCTAAGCTCCTAACCTCAATGAACCTTAGCTCCCATCTCATGGGGTGAGGTGAGGATTCAGTGAAATGATTCATAAAAAAAATGCTTATCACGGTGTCTGGCACACTGCAAAGGCTCAGCAGATGTCGAGATCGATATCAGTATTCTTTCCTGCCAGTACCAGCCAGAAAGAGTGGGCAGGAAAGGAGCCGCAGGAGGTGATTCATCCCTCAAGGCTTCTGAATGAGCAACAGGGATCACTGCAGCTTACCTTTGTCCTCACAAACACACCTTGAAATCAGAGGCTGATTGCCTGGTTGGTGCCCCCACACCACACAGCTGGCATGGATTCGCATGACTGGCAGGGCCATATCAGGTAGGTGACTGGACACCCAACAAGGTGCTGGCTGCACTCAGCCTGCCCTGGGGATGTGGGTTTGATGACCTCAGATCGGGGTCACACAACATGGGGGAAAGTGTGATTGTTTAAAACTACATTGTGCCATGGAATATTATTCAGCAATAAAAGAGAATAAAATTATGGCATTTGCAGGCAAATGGATGGAACTGGAAAGCATTATGCTAAGTGAAGTAAGCCAATCCCAAAAAACCAAATGCCGAATGGTCTCTCTGATTAGTGGATGCTGATGAATAAGGGAGGTGGGAATGGGAAACATAAGAGAAATAGAGAAACACTGGACAC